>JAPMOQ010054910.1:721195-762814 GCA_026543055.1 Argiope trifasciata
ATAAACTTTTATACAAGAATGAAATGAACAAGAAACGAACTTTTATAAAATGAGAAAATCGCAAAGGAATTTCTTATCATATTATATTAAAATTTAAAAAAAAGTTTATGTTTTTGTCATATCTTACATATAAATAAATAAATAAAAGTTTTGTAGTATATGGATATCGATTGCAAACACATACAGCTGGACATCAGCCAACATGTTCATATGGCAGAGAGGGATTGCTGCCGAACGCAGCGTTAATATTCTTGCCAATCTTCTCTCCCTATAATTCGCAACTATTCCTGGAAAGCGACAATATTATTTCTCGCAACAGCGAAGATCTCCGGAAGTGCTGTCACTAGTGAGCTTCCTATGAGAGTGCTCTGAAAGGGCTTTCGAAAGATTTCACTTTTGGTTACTCTAAAAATTTCTAATAGGCTATTGATTTTGGCATTGGATATGAAAGGCTGCTATGCGTTTATATTAGCTGAAAAATCAGACTTAATTTTAAATCAGATTTAAAAAGAAATGCGTTCTTTTTTAATCCAGTGAACGAACGTTATAGTTACTACAACGTTCCTAGTCAAATGTTTTTGTTGATTAAATTCCCCTGTAGATTGACCTTAGTTGACCTTAAATTCTTTTGTAGCTTGACCTTAGTTCAGCTTAAATTCTCCTGTAGCTTTTTAAGGTATCCGATTACGTTCGAAGGAAAAATTTTGAAAAATTGTATTATTTAGAAACTATTAATGGTTTTTAGATGTATTGTCAGTAATAAGCCCTATAATCCCAAAAACAATTAATTGAATATAATATTTGAAGAAATGGGAAAATGTGTGGTAAATTTTATTGAAATTGAACCAAAAAGGTTACACGACACAAAATGGCAATGCAGCAATCCTGTTTTTCCTTTCACACAAGTTATGATGATGAATGAAAGAAACCAAAATCTAAGAAACCTTTTGGTATGCAAAGGAGCTACGGGTAAAAATATACATATATATGCTTTTTTACCATACATTTACAACTTAATTCTTCTAAAAATAGCTATAAATGAAAACGTATTTCCCCAACAATAAAAACCTTGGTTCGTTTAATTGCCCTTTTTATTTAAAATACACTTTGAAACATTCATGCAAATACCTCAATCAATTTTTGAGACATCATGTTAACGGTGGAGAAATTAAAATTTTCAGAAAATGAAAGTAACAGACAACTTTAGCTAAAAAATAGGTTTTGCTTAAAATTCACCTGGATGATTGGTCAGGCCTTCCTTTCCCTAGAAAAGATAAACGGTTTTGGAAAGAGAAAATTTACATTTACAAGAAATAATAATAAAAAAATTCGCCAATGTGGTACGTAACCAGTGTTTTAACATGGATACCTTAAAGCGTAATGCTACAGAAGAATTTAGTATGATAACCATATAATCTTATATTATTATCTTGCGTACTAATATTTTAGATATTTTTTAATTCTTTTATCTCTCTCTCTCTCTATATATATATATATATATACAGTGACCAAAATTATTCGCACAGGAGGTAAATTATTGTACCATATGCCAGGTAAAAAGCAACTAAAAATTAAAAATACAAACACTTTTACAAAAGTAATAAACATATTTAACAGCTGACTTAATAATAATTATATTTAAAATATGAAAACATAAAAAAGTAGCATTTGTACTGCCAAAAAATATTTGAACACTAGCAACAGAAATAGAGGAAATATTGATAAGTTAAAAACAGTGATAATATTAAGTATAGCATGCCCTTTGCTACATTTATACCTAGTAATCGTCTGGGAATTGATTCTATTAATTTGTGACATATTTCACTGCTGATTTGTAGGCATTCTTCCGTAAGAGCTTGATTAAGTTCTGCATTGTTGGAATTTTTTCTTTTCCTTATTTTCACATCCAAAATATACCATAAATTTTCAATCGGTTTGAGGTCTGGTGATTGTGGTGGAGTTTTCAATAGATTCTTTACAATATAAAGCAACCATAACCTCGTAATATATGCAATGTGCTTTGTATCATTATCCTGACGGAAATAATATGAATTAGGAATTCCTAAATTCAGAACACTATTAAATGTATTAATATATTGTTTTGTATTCACATTGTCTTCAATGAGGGTAATTTCACCAACTCCATTAAAAGACAAAAATCCCCAAATCATTATATGACCACCATCATGTTTTACAGTTTGTTTAAAGTTTTTAATTTGAAGAAAAGTATTTGAAACAGTTTTCTTACCGTCTAAGCCAGAAATATTGAATTTGCTTTCATCGGAAAAAATAACAGTTTTCCAAGACTCTTGTCATTTGCTGTCATAAGATTTTGCAAATTCATGTCTTTTCACCCTTCTTCTTCTTGGATACAGTCGACCCCGCCTCCATTGAACGTAGCAGTACCCACAGGATTTGTTTCACTGATAAATGGTTTATTTCGAGGGGCTATTCCTCAAATATTTGTATCATGAAGAATATTTCTAATTGTTTGTGATGTAACTATTGTTCTCGACGCTGAAGCGACATCAACAGCCAATTTTTGAGCACTCAGAAAAGGGTTTTTTTGAAGATTCTTTTATGGTAGTTCTCCTTTGCCTGGTATTTAGCTTTCTTGAAAGCCCAGTTCGCGGCTTATTTATTGTCGAACCAATTTCTTCATTCTTAATTACATAACGAACACTAGAAGAGTTTTGATTTAATTTTTTACTTATTCCTCGGTAACTTAATCCAGAATTGTGAAGAAATATAATCTACTCACGGGTAGCAACAGACAGTTCACACATTTTAGGCGCAATTAGAACAAAAACTCCACAGAATCCCAGTTCCAGTTAATATATTACGTAACTTTAAAGTGCGGGGCTAATGTACTGCAGGACTGATATGCTAAATATTTGCATAATGTTCACATCTTTTTAAAAAAGTATTTGCTTAAGTCAGCAACTCGCAGTGTGGAAATCACTGACTAAGCATTTCTACAAAACATTTCTTGAATTAATGGAGTAGAAAACGTGGAATCGGATCAGGAAATATCTTTAGAATGAATTTACTATGGCCTAAATTAAGATGAAACTCTAGAAATTAATTTGGATTTAAGTTAGACGCGTTTTTATTTTACTATCAAAATTATTTCAAATTTTTGCTTTAAATTGCAATATGGAAATATACCCTCCATCTGTTATATCAATTAGGCAGGAGAATTACAGACTACAAAAAGACTTAACAATTAATTGACGAAACATTACAGATTAATATTTTCACTGTAACGCATCTTTAGTTAAAGATGCGTTATATTCATTTACAAAATTAATGTTCACTCATTAATGCAAGATAATCAATTTTTCTAATACTTAAAATGTTTTCTGGATTCGTTGCATTCATTTACAAAATTAATATTCATGTAGTAATGCAAAATAATCAATTTTTCTAATACTTAAAATGTTTTCTGGATGCGTTACATTCATTTACAAAATTTATCTTGATGCATCAATGCAAAATAATCCATTTTTTAATACTTAAAATGTTATCTTCAGAATCAGTTTAGAATGTATCCGAGGCTTAATAATTTCCTATTTCAAGCAAACTGTTTCTCAGAATAAAGAAAAATTAAAAACCAAATCCAAAACAGTAAAGTGTTCACAATAATAGCTATTATGAGGAAAGACATTTAGCAAAATAGAATCAAATTTATGTGCTTAGGTCCTGAACAATTTGAAAACGAAAACGGAAAAAGATTTTAAAAAAATGTGAAATAAAACAAATAAAATGATATAAGAAAATACAATCACAAATAGTGTAATGAGATATTGATATTAAACGGTGAAGAGATAATAATGTATTCGTTGCTTTTAATAATTTGATGGATGAGTGTTTCATCTGCTAACAAAAGAAATCATCTAAATAACATGAAATATTTACATTTTCTGACAAAAATTTATGATACGCTTTATTTTTCTAATTCCCTCATGGTGTTTCATTTGGTCCTCTTCACTTTATTATTTTACGATTTGTTTTCTTAGTTTTTGCTTTGATATTTTATTTATTCCCTTTTTTATTCAATTTCATTTCTGCCTTTATTAAAATATTCAACATTATTCACCACTTAAAAGCATACTTCCTAATTGATCAGTATTTTTCTGTAGTAAATTCATTTTTTTTAAAGAAAAATCAAACGGAAATGATAAAACATTGATCGGCTAACTCTAAAGATATTTCTTTTCCTCATATCAAAGGAATAGTTTCCAGAAGAAATTGGTTGCCCAGAGAAAAAACTTACTGAAAAAATAATAGAAAAAAAATTACATAGAAAAACCACATAGAATCAGATTGAATCTCTCTTTATATTTGTAAAGGTTGGATTTAGTAATCGATACTCCCTTTCTGAGTTGCTTAATTTTTGAAATTTTGTACTTTCTATTACTATGAATAGCAATAACATAAATAAACTATTTTAGTATTCTCGCAACATGTTTATCAATTAATTGATTGATTTGTTACATTTTTATTCGATATCAGTGTGTTTGAGAACAACTAATTTTACTTTTTCATCGCTGACCTGCTGGTACCCGGCGCGAAGGAATATCGTTTAGAATTTGAAATAGTTATCTTGTTTTATTAAGAATGATAGGAAGAATGATATTTATTTTCTTGTCGGCAGTGAATGCATTCATTGAAATAGAAGGACATATAAAGCAGAAGCAGAAGCAGCATTTATTCTATTTTTATTATTCTATTCTACAAGCAAATATTCATTTTATTACACTTGTGTATTCTTTTAGAATTGTAAAGCTTGGCGTTCTTTCAGAATGGTGATGAAAGAAACTATTTATTGTATCTCACGATTCTTTTGATATTCGTTCAGAATTCTCAAGTGTTAATGTTAATGTTAAAAGATGCAATTAAAAATTTTCTTTTGAAGTTGATTTAACATAGAAAATATATTTATACCATGTAATCTTTAATATTGTTGAAAAGATAATTGTTTGTAAACTAAGATGGTGCAAATTTACTGAACTATAATATTTTGGAAGTTAATCCAAAAACTAACAAAATTTTTATTAAATGCTTAGGTAGAATTTAAAACTTAAAGGATTGGTTCCCTTAAAATTTTCTTTGATACTCGCTAATACAACTATTGCCACTGAGAAAGACCTATAATGCATTTATGTACAATAGCTCCGAAGTATTAACGTCTAGCTAGAATTTAGAATCTTTACTGAATATGTTGCGTCTCGTTGGCGAGTTATTTAATGGTTAATCCATGGCTGATAGATGCGGCGAATAGATCTGAAAATATTTTTTAATACTTTAGCTGATTATATTATGCCTATAATCTTCGCGTAAGTGCAAGCAATATGCTATCGAAGTATTAACGGAATCGGAAGAACAGCGCATAAGACATTCAGACAAACATTCATTTTTATTTATACAGGTTATTGGTTATTGAACAGATTTAAATTATATATGATGATCATTTTAACATTTAATTAATTTAAGGGATGTGACTTACATTCAAGATGATTTTTTTTGAAAAAGAAAACCTCGAAAATAATTATATTTTTGTATAAAAAAGATGGAAAATATATCTAAGAAACCAAAATTCACCTCTATAGCGACAAACATTTCTTTTAAATTGAAAAAAAATAAATAGGTTTTGGTTCAAGAGATAGCATACTTTTAGTTTAAAGATTTATCAAATGATTTGCATTAAATTTTGTATATATCGTAAGAAATATATTGCATAGTTTCAGAATGGAAAAGTAATTTATATTTCAAATGATGCTTTAAATATTTTGCGTTCAACTGAAATACAATATGGGACTTTCATTTTTTTTCTCATTGTTTAGAATTATTACAACTACAGATTAATTCTAAATGAATAGATTATTAACTTTCTTCAGCAGGAACTGCAGGCTTTATTGAGAAATTTTTATATAAAATTTAGAAAAAACGCATTACAATTCAATGGAATCTCAGAAAATATTATTTAACGGTGTAAAATAGTATTAAAACGTGTATAAATGCAAACATTAAAATCAGCATAGCTTCCCACAAATTGATTTAAAAACAAAATTCAAACAATTTTATAAATAAAATTATTCAATTACTAAGATTAATGATTAAAACAAATTTCAAGTTATAGCTAAAAAAAATATATCGATTTTTTTCAATATTTGTCACATACTTTAATACATATATTTTTAAAACTACAATCACATTGGAGTATTTTAGCACTTTTTATATTTAATACTTCAATTTATAACTTAGTAATAGGTTTTAAAACATATAAATAGACAAGAAATACAGTATATAATTAAAAAATATTTGATGTAATTTTTTTAAATAATATAATGTCATCCTCATTACTTCATTTTCTATGTCGACTGTATATAAAATGTCGATGTTCGGCATGTAAACGAAAGCTTGGCCGTTACAAAAACGAAATTCCAGCTAGGTAAGAGCAAAGGAAATGTAAAATTATTAAAATATTTAGTTTATGTTATTAATGATTATATTTTAAAAACACATGCTGAAGCATTTATATATAATTATTATGAAAAAAATGCAATATTAAAAGTAGAAATGAAAAACATAGCGTATATTTAAGGTATCCGACTACGTTAAAAACACTGGTTATCGACGACATTGGCGAATTATTTTTTTATTATTTCTTGTAGCTCAGACTTGCCTCTTTCCAAAAAAGTTTCTCTTATCTAGGAAAAGGAAACATGACCTATCATACAGGATCACATATTTTTCAGCCAAAATATGTCTTTCACTTCAATTTTCTCAATACTTTAATTTTGTTTAAATTCTCCCCCGTTAACATGATATCTCAAAACCTAATAGAGATAGTTACATAGAAATTTCAGCGCGAGTTTTAAATAATATGGGCAATGAAATGAACTAAAAATATTGTTGGTGAAATAATTTTTCATTTACAGGTGTTTTTAGGAGTATTAAGTTGTAAATTTACGGAAAAAATGCATATATACGTATATTTCTACCCGTAACCTCTTTGCATGTCAAAATGTTTCTTAGAATTTGGTTCATTTCATTTATCTTTATATCCTATAATTTTTTTACAAAGAAAAATAAGATTGCTTCATTAAAATTTTGTGTATAGTGCTAACCGTTTTCATTAAATTTCATTAAAGTTTACTACAAATTTTACTATTTCTCAAACGGTTTTATATTTTCATATATTCTTTTTTTAATTTATAATATTTTGTATTTTAAATGACAATACATGTAAAAACCCTAGTTTTGAATAGTTAAAAAAAATCCAATTTTTCTAAAACTTCGAAATTTGTTAAAAATATCGAATATTTCTTATTCAATCAAAATATTTTCTGTTCCTTTAGCTTTCGAACGATACCAAGATGTTGTCAATATTCGGAATATTTCTCATGTTAAAGGGATTTTTCTTGAGGACTTTCACTCAAAACTTTAATTTGGTTTTTTAAGCTCATTTTAGGAAGAATGATATCTTTCCACTATGTTACTATATTTAAACAACCACAACTTAACAAGAAATGAAACAAATACAATTATTTACGTATCAAAATGATTTATATGAAACAATGGATGTATTGTGTCACAATCAAAGTTATGTTTATAGAAATAAATCTTTAATAGCTATTTAGAAGCTATATTACAGAAAAAATACCGCTTTTTCTATTCATCGAGAATGAAAAAAATGTTTAAAAAACTATATTTTTATAACTTGATTGAAGCAGACAACAAGAATTCTAATATTAGGCTTCATTTCAAACTAGAATGGCGTGTCTGTACAAATTAAAGTTTAAGATATCGCGTTTCAAAAAACAAGCTAATTAACTGCTTAATATTATTTAATTAATTAGCAATCAGAGTAATATGATTTTTTTGTCATTGAAATGAGTTTAAACATATATTAATGACCTACTGTGAAACAATTGGATTTTTAAAATTCTTTAAAAATCTTCTATTAAGTACATATGCCTGTAAATAGGAATTTATTCTACCCAATTTTAAACATCTCTAAATAGAAAAAAAAATTAGGATTATCTTGAATTTTTAAGAAATTTTAAAATAACGCTTTTCATTATTCAGTACAAATAGATTTCATGACTTATAGTATGTTAAAATATATACTTTTTCTGTTTATATTTCAATAATATTGTCACGAAATTTTAAATAAATAAACTGTCAGCTTTAAACTAACAAACAAGTTAATTAAAGAAAAGTAGAGACTTACAACTTCACAAGGTCGAGAAGTTGCCCACGATTAGTGGGTATCAGCTATCATACACGAGCAGAATATTCGAGAAACAACTCATTTACATAATAAAGGAAAGTCTAGAATGTTTGAGAACATATGGAAACAAACTAAAAATTCATATTTTGGATACAACAGCCATGGCGAGCATCGAACCCGCACAGCCTGGGTTTGGTTGACGTGCTTTGACCATTCGGCCGCTGGGCTCGTGGCCAACTTTCTATATGAGGTAATATTATTGAAACTGCAGACTGTTAAACTAAACACACTCCTATTTAACGCGCCTTCCAATGAATGACAATTATTTTTCATGCTTTCATGGTTAAAAAAATGATTGGTAACAGAAATTCTCTTTTACAAATTGCCTTTTTCCCATTTTATTATAAAAATGTAAATGAAGACAAATTAATAAAAAAGAAAGAAAAAGCTATTTTTAAAGATAATTGCAACGAATGAAATAGATCCTTAAACCAATCGAAGAATCGATAATCTATCAAAAGCCATCCGTATGAATCATCAAGACTCATTTTATTCTAAATGAGGTTTTGTAGTTATTTTTATTTTTTAAAGTAATTCATCCTTTTTTTCTGAAAAAAATGGGATATATTAAAAGCGTAATAAAAACCTTTTCTGTTACCTTCATAAAAAAGTTTCTCCTTTGTATTAAAAATACAAAAAAGCAATTAATTTATTAATTTGTTTTTTCATAATTAAAGCAGGCCTATTTTTTGTGTTCTATAAATAGCCGAGTAATTATAAATAAGACCTGATCGGACGAAATTTCGTTTAATTTTATAAACCCGTTTAAGGAAAAAAATTAGAGAAATCATCATGGTTTTCTGATAAAAAGATAAATTTTGTAATTAAGCTGATTCATCGTAATTTTTTCAAAAGTATTCTTTAGTTAATTTCCCTCGAATATGCTTCCTAAAAATAATGCCAACTATTTTGTTACGCTTTCCTATAAGAAGTGTACAAAGTGGCGTTGTTGCCTTCAATTCGATCTTAAACTATTCGTGAATCTTCCCCTTCCCCCAAGTCAGAAATGAACTAATTTAGTCTGTTGTCTGTCCATGTGTATGTATATAGTTATCAACAAACATAATGTATTTTGGCGATATGTGCACTGAAATTATAGATCTGCATCAAATTTTTAAATAAACGGGCAAGGGACATTTGTTCTAGAGAAAGCTATAATTTGATGATTCAATAAGTTTTAGAAATGGCATTTGCTTTATATCAATTTGATAATATTGAAAACATGATTCACATTTTTGATGAAATCCATCTGTGAGAAATGGTGAAATTTTAAATGACTCTTGTGCACACTGCAGTAAAAGAATCAAAACAGGGTCATATTTGTAATGATTAGTTCGGAATACGTTTCGCCATTTTCATCGAATTAAATTTTATATATTCTAAATCTTCGAGCTATTTATAGTATTTTTGTAATTTCTGCTAATGGCAGAAATCTATTTAAATAGTTCTTTTTTTTCGGAAATAGTAATTCTTATTATTTTAAATGAAATTAAAGAATTAGCTAGACTCATCTAAGAAAAAAAAAACAATCACAGAATATTATGAATTACATTAAGTCATATATATTCCACAGAGAATATTGACTCTGTCAGATAGTAATAACTTATCAAGGTTTGCACCTTCTACACTACACTTAAATGACGCCCATCTTTTCATTGTGCTAGGCCTTTTTTTTTCCTTGTGCCAAGCGATCAGTGCATCTGCAATTAATTTTTTGTATTCTTAGCTTGGAATAGGCAAACCATAACAAAATGTTTTTTTTCAGATGCAAGTTTTATGCACTTATTGCTCTCTTTCCTATTAGCAAGAAATGCCTTGTCTTCAAGAATGATCAATTAATTTTTCTAAAAGCTGTGTCATACCTCTTCATCCATTGACGCATATTCGAATAATATGCGCAAATGAACTTTTAGAAAGCTGTTCGAAGTGTTCATTATGACTTGCTTCTCACACAAATCAGATGCACGTCATTCTTCATTCGAATAATCACCCGGATTCTTGGATTAATGAAATGCTGTCCACACCAACAATTTTAAGTGACACTGTTTAGAATTTTATACAAGTGGTTTTGGAAACTGTACTTCCAACAGATACTTTGAGCTAATGGAGGAATGACGTGAAATGACGCGATGAGTTATAACTATTTTATTCATAACTTGTATCGCTATTTTCATTAAATATACGCAGTTTGTTGTTGTTGCCCATGATGTAGCTGCGCTATACTACCTCCATGAAATCAAAGACTCCAAAAAGTCCAAAAACAATAACGGATCCCTAAAAATGTAAAATAAATAAATAAAAATAAAATGTAAACATTTAAGAATATGATTGGTGGCGGCTTGATCTTCCTTGCACCAAAGACAATCAGTAAAGATCCCACCGTCCGTGTTGGAAAATGAGGGATTTGGTGTGTCCACACCAAAAACGAGAGAGAGTCGTTCACTGCTTTTCACCTCAAATCCTGTTGCAGCCTCATAGTGTTCTATAGTATCCGACAAGGGGGTGTTCCTGGGCGGAACTGGAGAAGCACTTCGAGAGTGTATTCTTGTCCTCCGATTGTTGTACAAATCATTTAACAACTGTCAATACTGGCGAACAGAGCTTTTGACATAATCTTCTGCTGGATACCGAGTCACGTTGGAATATATGGCAAAGAGCTTACAGAGCAGGCTGCAAAGTTTGCTTCAGTTCCTCTTGATTTCCGTGTTCCCTTCTCTGATATTTCAGGATATATTTAACAATATGTCTATGGAAAGTGGCAGGAAGTTTGGGACGTGCAAGTTGATAATAAACTATAATATATACCATTCAACCAAAAATAAATATGTGGCCAGCTTTACTGCACCGAGGCACGGATGTAAAATTAATTCGTCTAAGTATCGGTGACAGAAGATACACTCAAAGACATTTGTTGTTTGAGGAACAGACCCTCATTTTACTAACTGAGGAGTGATAAATTCTATAGTAAATATTCTTACTAAATGCTCTAATTTTACTTCAGATCATTTAACTCACTTTCATTCGTCTATTTTAAATCTGCACTCACTCAAAACTTTTGGACTTTTTAAGAGCTATTGGTATTTTTCATAGCATTTAACATTTGAGATTTATTTTTATTCTTGTGCCAAATCGTTTTAAATCATAGATCTTCTCAACTTTTGACATTTTTTACAATGCATCTTTCTTTCTTTACACATTTTGTAATGGAATTATTGAAAAATCCTTGTGGATGATGCAGCTTGTCCAGAGTTGGAACTTGTGCCAATAAAACACACTATACCATCTCCTGGCGAGGTCTTTCGGGGCTAAGTCAGTCTTCCAACTTCGGTGACCCAGCTTCACGGCTCTATGGAAGTTGCTAATTTCCCTTTATCATGAAACCATGAATGTAGTTTGTAACATTGAGTGGTATGACATCTTTCTTTCCCTGATACTCTTTTCACCCCTCCTCATTTTCTGCCCCTTCATTGGAACAACCTGTATGGAAACTTGTAGTAACTTCGAAATTCTGAAGGTGACACCTTTTTTGCAGAAAGAACACTTAAAAAAAACCCGCACACAAACGAAATATTCACAATCAACTAAAATGAGGTATGGTACAAAATTTCAATCAGCTACAATAATCATGCAGAAATATTTGATATTTCTTATATTTTCCAAGCGAAATATGATTACCACAATAAGTTAAGAAACATCTCAACCTACATCTAAAGATCCTCTTACAGTTTCTAGATTTAAAGTAGGATTTTCAAAGCCAACAGAATAATGCCCTCATTATTCTGAGTATTATTCTCCATGGAATGTTTGATTAGTTCTGCAAGTGATCGAGCATTTGAAACAATGCCTTCACTTATCTAATTGGAGCTGAAATACGTTTTAAAGGCAATTTATTTTTGAAAACGAACATTTTAAAGTTACGCATTTTAAGGTTTAATTTCATGCATTTTAAGGTTTCTGTGTGCATTTCAAATAACAAAAGAATTGTTTAACAGAAATCGCAATTTAATGTATTCCCAAAATTAACTCTGCTGTCATTCTGTGTGTATGCATTATCTTCCTGTCATTTTGACTTCCTCTATTACTCAACAAAAAAAACCCCACTTTTTTTAAGGTTTAAGAATACGAAAAGCTCAAGAGTAATTACAATTTCAATTACTAAATACTGATTACTAATACATTTCAATTACTAAATACTGATTTTTAGAAAAATTCTACAAAAATATCCAATGGTAGAAAGTAAACATAATTGTTTTTGCATTAATTATTGTGGTTCCAGGTATCTCACTCCCCCTGCATTTAGTGACTCATGTGAGCTCGCTTGCAGCGCCTCTGGTGGAAGAAACATGAGTGAAGTTGCGACAAGCTGTTTATTGCGTGTTTAAAAAGATGAAGACGAAATATTGCCACGAAGATTTAAATAAACACGTCATCAGCTTTAAACTAACAAACAAGTTTAATGAAGGAAAGTAGCGACTTGCAACTTTATAAAGTCGAAAAATTGCCCACAACTACTGGGTATCAGCTTTTATACACGAACAGAATATTCTAGAAACAACTAATTTGCAAAAAAAAGAAAAGTCTAGAATGTTAGAGAACATAAGGAAACAAACTAAAAATCCATGGCTTGGATACAACAGCCATGGCGAGCATTGAACCCGCAAACTCTCGGTTTGGTTCGCGTGCTTTGACCACTCGGCAGCTGAAATCGTGGTCAACTTTCTTTATGCGGCAATATTACGACATATTGTTAGAAGACGAGCTTGCATTGATTATCCATTCCATCCTGTAAATTGGTCGTCATCATTTGTTCATCACTAATCTAATTTTATTGCCATTCATTAAATACTAAAATATCACCTGGACTTGGTTGTGCTTAGCCCTACACATTGTTTAAACACTTTGTGTACATTTAAATTCCCCCTACATTGTGTTTAAAGACGTTGTGTACTCTTAATTCCCCCCTACATTGTTTAAACACTTATTATTCTTTAATTCTCCAAGGTCAAGGATAAATAAAGGTGCGAAGCTTAAATATATTCAAAAAACAAACTTTTGATATTTTGAATTCTGAAATTGAAATACACAGATGGAAAATAAATCCCAACACTAGGAAGGAGCTGTGCTAGATAAGCGAAATTTGGTAGGCTGTTTATATATCTGAAAGATGACATCGATTCAAATTTGGAGCTACGCGAGTAAGTGTGGCGCTAGTAGTGACACTATGAACATGCAAATGAGGTTTGCTTTAAATAGGCGCTGTAAGTTTCGTGATCGTTATTTACAGTTGAGATTTGGCATAGTGGGTTAATGTTAGTCAAGGATGCCTCTAAGAAGACGAAGAAGCCATTATCAACAGCTCACTGAGTTTGAACGAGGTCGTGTTGTAGGGCTACGAGAAGGTGGGTTTTGTTTCCGCGATGTTGCTGAAAGACTTGGCAGGAATGTATACACTGTGCATGAGTATTGGCGGCAATGGTCAAGGGAAGCCTCAAGAAGACCAGGTTCCAGGCGGCCACGTGGTACTACTGAGAGGGAAGACCGTCGTATTCGGCGTATGGCTGTGGCTAATCGTACTGCGTCTGCAGCTGAAATTCGAGCTGTAGTTGGCACCACAGTGACACAACGAACTGTTAAAAATCGGTTACATCAAGGACAGCTCCGAGGCAGACGCCCTGTACAGTGAATTCTACTGACTCCAAACCATTGAAGTTTGCGACGTGAGTGGTGTCAAGCTAGAGCTCATTGGAGGACGGAGTGGAGATCTTTTGTGTTTTCTGATGAAAGCCGTTTCTGCCTTGGTCGCAGTGATAGCCGTTTGTTGGTTAGAAGGAGGCCAGGTGAACGCCTGCTAGTGGCCTGTCTGCGGCCTATACACACAGGGCCTACACCTGGAGTTATGGTTTGGGGAGCAATTTCGTATGACAGCAGGAGCCCTCTCGTGGTTATCCCACGCACCCTGACTGCAAATTTGTACGTCAGTCTAGTGATACAACCTGTTGTGCTGCCATTCATGAACAGCATTCAAGGGGGTGTTTTCCAACAGGATAACGCTCGCCCTCATACCGCTGTTGTAATCCAACATGCTCTACAGAGTGTCGATATGTTACTTTGCCCTGCTAGATCACCAGATCTTTCTCCAATCGAGCACGTATGGGACATAATTGGACGACAACTCCAGCGTCAACCACAACCAGCATTAACAGTCCTAGCATTAACCTCCCAAGTGCAACAGGCATGGAACTCCATCCCACAAACTGATATCCGACACCTGTACGACCCAATGCATGCACATTTGCATGCTTGCATTCAAAATTCTGGCGGTTACACCGGTTACTAATGTACCAACATTTCACATTTGAAATGGCTCTACATGTGATCTTGAAACTTTAATCAATTAAATATGCTACCTAGACAAATGTATTCCTAAAATTTCATTACTGTACAATAATTTTTTCTTCTATCAGTGTAATAACGTTTGTTATTATAGAGTAATAAAAATTAATTTAAATAAAAAGTAATAAAGATTTGTACTTTATTTATCTTAAAAATTTAATTACCATTTTAAGAATTACATTAGTATATACAAATAAAACTATTCTAAAATCCTTATCCTTAATATAGGGCAGACGTCAGATTTAGCTATGAAGCACATTTTAATTGAATACTCAAGTTTTAACTTATATCTATGGCACTTTTTTAATTCATTATCATTAATTCAACAGGACTTGGTGGGTGAAGAACATCACCCAAACATTTTTAAATTTTTAAAAGGCATTGAATTTTATATATGTATTTAGCTATTTCTTTTGCTGCTTATTCGTTATTTATTCATTGAAGTTTTTAACAATTTTTGAGCAAAAATCATAATTAAAACTTTTATTTAGAAATTTTAAACCTTTGAAAACATTTTATATCATTTGAATATGCACTTTTACTTTATTATAGCTCTTGCGCCAAAAACATCCAACTAACCAATCAAACTTAATATAGGGATTACAGTAGATTCTAATTATTGATTCTCATTCAATTATTCTGCCGCGCATACTGTGCGAATATAAGAACATTTTATACTTCTTTTTGCGTACCCCGGCACCACTGAACGTAGCACAACTGAACTGAAAATGTTACTGTCGTAGTATCATTTTATTCTATGCGTTATTTCTTATTCTTCGATTGATCTTCATTTAAAGTATAAAAACAATTTAATTGAGACTTTCTTCTTGTTCGGTCAATAAATTGAATCCTTATTAATTGCAACTGTTTTCAGGAATATTCTAATTCTTGATAAAAACTAGATTGATTTAAATAAAAAAAAATTAAATTATGTTTGCATTTCATTCTGGAAAACTTTTAGGTAATATCAAAATGAAATTCAGCTGCCTTATCTTAAAACTACTTTGATAAATGTATTATATTAAATTATGTGTAAGCAAGTTTTTGGTTACTTATATATCCACATTATAAAATGAACCATAGAAAGGAATGTCTCGTTTAATTTGTATAATTATTTAAAAATAATTACAAAACTGTGGCTTTTCACTGCAAAAAACATTTTTGCATCGTTTCAATATAGTTTAATTATTTTATGACAAAAAATATTCCAGTAAAATTGAAGATAAAATACCGATCTAAAAGACATGGTGGTCTGTATTCGACAATGTTCACCAACAATCTAAATTAAAAAAGCTTTTAATATATTTGCCGAACAGTAATCAAATAGTTATTCTATTATATGAAATATTCCGAACTAACTAGTAAATGTTTTTTTTTCTTCTTTATTGAAACCCAATTACCAAAATGAAACTGGCCGCTAAAAGGTTTATATAACTTTCCGCTTTATTTCTCAAATAACAAGGCTAAATTCCAGACCATAATGATCTAGAATGAAATGTATTGTGATAAATGCCTAATTGATAAATAAAGAAGTAATTCTACTGCTCTAGACAAAGTATAAAAATGGTTATTTATGGGAAAACATCGAGCAGAAATGAGAGTTATTTTTAAACTTCGAGGGAAGCCTTTTGAAATAGACCCAACCCTTTAGATGGATGTTCTTAGTCTGGATGTTCTAATAAGGTGGGAATGAATTACATTCACATCGAAGTGATTCTATTCAAACCCGTGATGAGTTCGGATATGAGAGATAATAGAATTAACATTTGCTGTTGTTACGTTGTTATTTATTCTCATTAATGCAAGGTGTCTTCAGAGGAACTTGAACAAGCTGCAATAAAATTTGGAATATTTCGTTTAAGCAAATGAAGCATTGTTTGATATTTAATAAGGAAAATCTAATATTTTTTAACTTAATTATGCAGTGATTCTTCAGAAAAAAAAATCATTGCACAAATGCTATGTAAATGACTTTTATTTGACACCAATTGGATAGTAAATTATCGTTTTGAAAATAATATTGATGATATTTAAAAGTAATATTGATGATAGTAAATAAAGCAAGTGGTATATATATTTTTAATAATTCCTACTTCTTTTTTATATTACTTATAAATAATATTATTTATGATCGGGTGTCGCATCAGTAATCAATATCAGATTGGTGAAAAACTTCAAGACTTTGGAGATCAAATGGAAGTTACTGAAAAAAATTTAATTAACTAATTAATATTTGGAAAATAACTGTAATATGTGTTAACACTCTAAAAGTTTAAAAAATTGTATTTGAACTTGAGTGGATGAATAAAAAGTATTTCATTAACGATTGAAAATTTGAACAAAATATGTAAATTTATATACTATAGGGAGAGTTGGAACTCATAGTAGGAATTGAAAAAGTTTATTATATGAGCATGTGACCTTTTTAATCTTTTTAAAAACTCTTTTACCTGAAGAAATTTTTAAATGTTTTTACTTTACTTTTACTTCATGTCTTCCATGTTGTAAGAATAGTATTTTGTAATGTTTCTATGTTAACTGGCGCAAACGCAAGCTCGCCAATAATTTAGTTCTGCTTCAAGAAAATGTTGTCAAGGACTTCTTCCATTTCCGAAAAACTTAACGCAACAATTTTTTTGCCATTAGTTTTCGCACAGGTCTAAATTTTTAACTACTTAACCAAACTAATTGAAAAATACTTGTTTTTCTCTTAACAATATACTAAAGTTCTGAAATTCTTTGCAGTTATGAGTTCTGATTGGCAATAGACTATTTTTTATATTTTTAGAATTTTTAACTATCAGTTAATTAAAATATTATCATTTAAAGTATTGTATAAGTTAAAAATTGATCTCACCTAGTTGACGTATTCTAAAAATTCATTTGACAAATATTAAATTTTAGACTTCATAGTACTTTTAACCATGAATTTTGAAATATGTTAAAGATTAAAAAGTTAAAAGTAACAACATTCAAAAATTTTCAACGTTATTTGATATGGGGGGTAAACAGTAAAAAATACTATTTTCTTGTGGCAGATTTTCTTTCAAATTGTTGCGGACAAAACCCTTTTTAAACATAGTAATTTTTGAACATTCATTGGAAGTTAAAATGCACAATTATAAATTGGTGTTAAAATTCTGGTCTTTTCAGAGAAATTATAAACGAATATAATCCTTTTGCATCTTCGCATTTGATAAATAATTTATTAAAGTAAGAAATTAAAAATATATAAAAAATCAGAATTGAAAGTTTATTCTTGAAATCGAAATAAACCTAATGCGAACAACGACATTTATTATTATAGAAGAAGAAGAATATAAATTGCACAATAAAATATTTATCTCTAGAAATGTATAATATTAATTAAAGATTTTTATTCGCGATATGAGTAATATGTACGTAAACTTAAAAAAAAAATGTAGATACATTTTTATAAAATAAATACAACATTACAATATTTGCTTGATTGCTTGGAATTTCGAAATCTGTCTTATATATGTTGAGACATTATAAATTTCAATACGTATGCTAGAGAATAAAGATTTAAAGAAAATAGCTAATAAAAATTTTTAAAAATTTATAACAACACTTGCTGGTACCCGGCGCGTTGCTGCCATCGAAAAAAAATAATATTAAGTGCAATCAAACAATAATTTTTCATTTTTTATAGAAATGGGATGAACAAAACGACAGTAAATAAAATACGAAGAAACAAATTATAATTTTTTAAAAATATTAGATTTGTGTATTCTCTTAGAATTGTAAAACTTGGTTTCTTTCAGGATGGTAATGGAAGAAATTATTTATTATATGTCGTGATTCTTTTAATTTCCGTTCAAAGTTCTCAAATTTAATTTTAGAAAAGGTGATTAAAATATTTTCTTTTAAAATTGATTAAACTAAGAAATTATATTTATACCATAAAATCGTTAATATAGTTGGAAAGATAATTTTTGAAAAGTGAGATATTGCAAAATTATTTGTACTTCAATATTTTTGATAGTTACTGCGAAAACCGCTAAAATTCAAAAACATAATTTTCAGTCTCCCCTAAACTTTCCCGCCTAATCTGTAATAAAGTTGTTACCTCTGAGAATGACTTGCACGGCAATTGCGCATTTCAGCTACACTATATTAACCTTTAAATTCAATTTAGCATTTCTACAGAATCTATTGTCTCCTCGGCGAGTTTTTTTAATTTCAGATAATTGTACTATGCCTATAATCATCCCGTAGATGTAAGAAATAAGCTGACCAAGTTTCATCTCAGTCGGATCAACGGGTTAGAAAGTCATTAGGGACATATAGACAAACATTCATTTTTATTTATATAGATATTTAAAAAACAGTTATTTTCATCAGAAATAATTTTATACTGATTTAAAAATCGCTGTTTACATTTATTATATTACTGCATGATGAGTTTAATTTATAATTTAGATATTTAATCAATTAAAATTTTCAGTGTCTTTATGAAAAAAGAACTAATTCACAAGGATCATGAAAAGAACAAAAACATTTTATGTTGATCTTTTTTAAAAAAATGTTGTAATTATTCAGTTA
Organism: Argiope trifasciata; assembly: GCA_026543055.1. NCBI lineage: Eukaryota > Metazoa > Arthropoda > Arachnida > Araneae > Araneidae > Argiope > Argiope trifasciata. Next base: position 740,454 of record JAPMOQ010054910.1, read on the forward strand.
ATTTTTTATGTCACCATAACAAAGTATATATGTATTATTGAATATAATTTCCTGATAATAGCGATTTTTATTTTATTTCACAACGTTAGAAAATTTACTGCGTTTAGATTTTATTTCTTCTTCTTGTATATAGCCGACCACCCCGCTACCAGTGAATGCAGCAGTATCGACAGGATTTGTGGTGGTCGACTGCTGAATAAGTATTGTCCAACCTTATATTGACCGAACAGTCAAACTAACATTCCTTTCCGGGTAGTAAATAGCTATATTTCTCCCCATCTGCACTCTCTGAAACAGTTGGAATGGAACTATCCATCTTTAGCATCATATCCTTCAGGGTTTTGAGATGACCTGGTACCATCAGTAATGTACTTGAATCATTATTGACAATCTTTAGGTCCTTCCTTAACTCTGAGATCTCCATACATTTCATTCAATAGTGGTAAACCGTACCCATTTCTCCGCAAATGCATTTATTTTCCTGCGATCTTCTAAATCTTTGGAAATTGGCGGGAAATCTGAAATGTCCAGATATTATTTGGATTATAAGTGGATGGTATCTTCTTATTTTAATTTCCGGATTAGAAATAAAGTGGAAAGTGACTCTTCCTTTTTTGGACATATACCATCTGTCAAACTTTTGTAGTTTTATTTCGTCTCGAAATCCTCCTTTTAAAACACCACTTGATTCGGGGACAATAATATAAATGTATAGATTTTATTGGATTAATTTTGGAGGTGTTGCTATGAGTGATTAAAAAGCTCATATTATTCTAATTGTTAAAGAGAAAAATCTTAGTATCACTATAAAAACTTCTCTTTGGGCGGGATTTCTTTCGTGGGAGTGGTAGTGATAGTGGTAACTTCAGTCCATTATTTTTGTTCACTTATTGATACGGGACACAACCCAAAATAAAACATCTAAAAAAACGGAAATAAACACCAACACTCTAACAAAGCTCCCTCTTTGGTTTCATACCTTTTTTTTTTCATTTTAGCTCTCATCTCCCACTTTCCGTTATTCAAGAGGGGTTGCTATAAATGATGAGCAGGGTTGGCAAAATTGGCGAGTCTTACAATCACAGTTTAGTTACTACACATTACATACTGTACACGCTCATACATAATTCTCTTGTAGCAAAACCTTAAACGAACGCTTAAAAAATATCTTCTCGACTGAAATAAGGGAACAAACCCCCTAAAAAATCTTAGAAATTGTGGGCATCTCCCAACTTAAGGTATCCGATTACGTTAAAATCACTGGTTATCGACCACTTTGGCTAATTTTTTAAAAAATTGTTTTTTCTGGTAGTTTAGACTTAACCTCTTTTCAAAACAGTTTATCTTTTCTAGGAAAAGGAAGGATTGACCTATTATTCAGAGTCACATATTCTTCAACTAAAATTTTTTCTTTCACTTCAATTTTCTCAAAACTGTATGATATCTCAAAAACTAATAGAGGTATTTACATAAACGTTTCAGCGTTTATTTTAAACAACATGGTCAATGAAATGAACCAAACGTTTTATTGTTGGCGAAATACTTTTTCATTTATATGTGTTTTCAGAAAAATTAAGCTGTTAATATATGGAAACAAATACCTATATACGTATATTTTTACAGATAACTTTTTTGCATCTACAATGTTTTTTTTTTAAATTTTGGTTCATTGCATTCATTATTTGATTCTAAAACTTGTGTACAACGAAAAATAGGATTGCTTCATTACAATTTTCTATAGAATGTTAAGCGTTTTTGTTAAATTTCACTAAAATTTAATACAGATTTTCCTATTTCTCAAAATATGTTATATTTTGAAATAATTTTTTCTGTATTTATAGTGTTTATAATTAATAATACATCTAGAAACCCTAAATAGTATTTATAAAAATCAATTTTTCAAATTTTTTTCTTCCAAAGTAGTTGATTACCTTAATTCATATTATCCTCGACTCCGAATTATTTATTAATTAAAAATTTCCTAACTTAGCAGTATTAAAAAAAACATTCACAGAAAAGAAATTTTTCCAAAAGCCTTGAAATAAATTTACAATTAGGTGATAATACTTTAACCACATCGCATACAATGACGTGTCTGAGAAGCGCATTGAATGATTGAATTTTTAATCTGCCATTAAGTGAAAAGTATTCAATAATTTAAAATGAAAAAAGTCGCTTGAAACTTATTATTATTAAAGGAATTTAAATAATTTTAAATATTCCAATTGGGAAGCTATTAAATTCGTCATTTAATTAGGAAATAAATTCGTATTATTATTTATTCGTATAAATTTGAGTCAAATAAAAGCTCGTAAGCTTTCCAAATTATTAATTTCGAAGAGTTCATAGAGACTGCATAATGCATAGTAGGCAGTCATTTCTCCGAACTTGATATGATCCAGAACACAAGTAAAAGTTAGTTAAGTTAGTGATTTAAACAAAAGTATGGGTGCTTGAAGTTGAGCGAATCGCTTCCACGTGAGATTACATCTCGATTGGCTTGAACTTGACTGATGTGCTCACTCACATCAGTCAAGTAGAGTAATGTGAACTTTCACAAGGGTTCTCATTTACAGGTGAGTAACTACGAAATGCCATAAATTTGGTATACAGATTAAGCATCTAAAACATATTCTTACATCAAATTTGTAATCAGATCCGTTCAAGGATGTGATCTGTCTGTCTGTACTTTCGTATGCATGAAAACTCGATAATTCAAAAATACACTGACTTAAATATGAATTAGGCCAGGGTGTGTGTATTACGATTATAATTGTAGTTATGTGTCACATTTAAGTTTCAGTCTTTCAGAGCAAAGGGCAACGAAATTCATTTCCAGTTTTTTTTGTCAATTGTGTATTAGTTGTATTCCAGGGATTTATCACAAAACGATGACACGATGATAAATTTTTTCATAGTTATTGTTCGTAAATGACATGTGATTAATAATACATAAGTAAATTAGTTACATGTCATGCGAGAAAATTTCTTAGATATAATTTTAGCTGGTTATCGTTAAAAGAGAGTTTCTTTGGTACCGATCTCATAGTATTGAACCCTGCTTACGTAAAGAGAAGGACACCCGAATCGACTTGCTTTGTCCTAATTTCTAAACTATAACAACGAATCGATATTTAACTCTTGAAAAATTAAGCTTTATTAGAGCGGCATAACAGTAAATCAATTTTGAAATCGTTTATAGAATTTTCAATCTTTGGTAGATGTTTTGAAAGCCTTTTCATTTTCTCTTTTAGTGAAAATGGGTCTCTGACTCGTTAAATCTGTCAGATCAAACGTCTTACCGTTGGTGGTGTATGATATGGGGTGACAGGCACCATCCTCGGTATCTGACCACGGTTCAAGATGACGAGGTCCGTCCCCAAATTAACCCTAGTGTTGCTTTAAACGGGATGTTAACTAAACTAAACTGAGTCCAATTATGGTTTCAATGGATTAGGAAAAAATGCATCTAAAATATAATTCCACCTTTAATAGAATTTATTCGAGTAAAATTTGGCAGAAACATTTCTACGAATTACCACTTTCTATTTAACTTTAACATTTAAAATCCTTTTTAATACTAACAAAATATTTGTTCACTATACACGTGTTTCTTTACAGAGAAATTGTAGAATCAGATAATGCAGAATTAGTATCAATCACGTTGAAAGCAAACAATTGTTAATCAGAGTGTAAACAATGTTTAATTAAATTTAATTATCCCTTTAGTAGCCGAACAGTTAAATGAACTAGTTAGCATTACAAAGGCTTAATTGCATTGACTGGCCATTAGCATACTTCAGTAAGTCGAGTAGAGGCGCGGATAAGCTTATTAATCCTCCAAGTATTTTCTCCCGCTCACAGCGGAAAGAAGGTTTAGGAGCTCAGCAGAATAAAGGAAAGATTAGCAACCGAGGATGAATGCATCGGTCGCAGTTAAGCATTACTTTGTTAAATAAATGGAATTCAGATAAAAAAAGTGTTATAAACATTTTGAAACGATTACTATATTCCCATTAATTAACTTGCGTTTTACTAGAAATCTTATTCGCATGTGCGCCTGTATTAGAAAATATTTTTTTTCGAAAATGTAACTGAAATTTCGAAATGCTTTAAGAAATTAATTTAAAAAAAAGCATTAAAATTTTTGTCCTTAAATAATTAATCAGAACTGTACTTCTTTTCTGTATTATGTGAAAGAAATGCACTTTTTAGCTTTCACCTATGGCAAGTGTAGTGAAAGTAATAAGGTTTTAGTTCCCTAGTAGCACACAAATGCTGTATAATATTGAATCTTATTGATCAGCATTTGCAATATTGCTTTAAATTGTGGAATATTGTTTTACATCATATAATATCGCACAATATTTAGTAAGCGATTGTGCTACATGATATATATTAACGTCCCGTTTTAAAGCTACACTAGGACTGTTTTAGGACGAACCTCGTCATTTTGAACCATGGTCAGATGACGAGGATGATGCCTGGCACCTCCCTATCCACATCACACACCACCACAGGAAGTTTGTCAGGCTGGCTAGCTGTTTGAGTACGCTGAATTCAACAAATACAAAGAACAAACAGTTAGGTAAATAAACCTAAAATTTATCACACGGGTTTAGCATCTTTCAAAACAAGTTTTGTTGTTTTTTATGGCACTCGCCATTGGACAAGCCCACTGTGATGTGGACACTATTTTGAGCCAATAGGTTGTCCCTCTTGATTTTTTCAGTGGAGCCATCTAGGGCTAGGAATACGACTTTGCCCCTCACACGTCACAGCTTTTTTTAATGAGCTGGACTTTCCTTGATGCATTTTTATTCACACCACCACAGTTCGCCATTTAGACCTGGATCAGAGAACGATTATATCTGAACCAGTATCCACAATGGTATGACTCTCGACTTGGAGAACTTTGTGACCATGACAGTTTTTTACGTGCGTCAGTCACCATCACACACCGTAAATCGTCTCTAGGGTTCGAACTCATAACTCAACGAATACGAGTCCAACGCCGTACCAACCAGGCTACCCCGGCCCTCAAAACAAGATTTAGATAGCTCAACCGTCCTTAGGTCTGTAGTTTTGTTGGTCTATAGTAAAAATGCACTATTTCGAAAACACAATCATATTAAGCACTGAAATTTGGAATGTTTCTCTATTACAGCTATATTTTTTTTTGTTCGATTTTGGTGTCAATCATCCTATCAAACGACATCCTATAAATATATTCTCACTATTTGCCCATTTTTTAGATTCACACCAAAACTCCATTTTTTGCAACTGTCTCTCCTTTAGTGCTAGGGAAGTTAATTATATTCTATTCTTTGTCTGTAATTTTACATCGAGGAAAGGGGGGATTCAGTTGATGCAAGCTTTTTAATGCAGTATTTCAAGTGCACTTTGCGTGTCTTTCAAATGAAATCAAATGATTTAAATAATTAAAGGTGAAAACTATCATAGCCATTCTTAATATCATGTGAGAGCAAGATCCTATTTTCGTTAGGAGGTTGTGAGAACAAGATCCTGTTTTTGTTAGGAGGTATTAAATAATTTAAGGCAACGAATAGTTGAAGCTAGAAATTGTATAGGCAAGGAATAAAGCATAAATGATACTATTCATCAACATCTCTTAGTCACATATATTTTTTACCTGATTTTACCAACACTGCATTAACATTAGGGATGTTTGTTCGAAAGCAGATGCGTTTTTAAAAGGTTGACCTGCTTTTACCAGTATTGCTTTATTATTATGTATGATTGTTTGGCATGAGATGCATTTTTAAAAGGACGACGTGGAAGTGTGACATCATAGCTATTATTTGCATGGAATATCATTTTTTATGGAGGAAATTAAATAATTTAATTTTTATAATACTAAAAAAATAAATAGTAAAAAAAAAAACTTTACTCGCGTTTAATAACAGCTTTGATAAAAAGTATTTTCTCTTTCTCCCATAGGGAGAATCTCACTTCATTCATTCTGAAGCTGGAAAAATTGAAGGATTTGACTTCTGTTTTAAGACGAATCCATTATGAAACTGTTTGATGATCTCAGACATTAGAAAATATCAGTTCGCGTTTACAAAAATATTGTTTCCGTGAAAATTCTATATAAATGAATATGTTTAATAATTTATTGGTAAATAGTTCGCCATTTGGAAACAGCATATATATAGAGGGAGGGGGTATAGAGACCATTAGAAGAGCCCCGTGATGGTTTCAAATTAGTTAAAACTGGTTAATGATTTAAATTCATTAAGGTAAATAATGACATCTCCCATGATAACTTGAAATGTGTAATTGTATATTTCAGTTTCACATTTTTTCCTATTTTTGTTAACAATCTTGAAAATTATATTACCTTATGAACTATATCATTGGAAATTAAATATTTGATTGATTTTGATTTGATTTAATATGAAGCAGTTGATTGTTAATTTCAAAGAAACTGGAATTTTTGTGAGTATATGTTAAATATTTTTCTTCTACAGACATTTCTTTCAGTTTCTTACAAATTCTGAAAGCGGATGGTTTACACTTTTTTGTATTAAATTTGCAGATTTATTGATTGATAAAATTTTTGGAGAAAAAGCAATTTTTGTCATAATTTTTAATCCTTAAATTTCCTAAAATTGAATCTCATTGCCTTTTTTATATAATTTACACGTCTAGCACTCATAAATAATGCTTTAAATACTTTATAAGAACTCAATGATTTTGTTTTCTAAAAAATATATATACACAGAAAATGTTTATATTTGTTTACTTGCTTGTATTTCTTTTGCCTGTGATTTGTTTTATTATTAAATCCAACACATAATTAAAGATCTTTTTTTTATTGCCACTGTTCTTAAGAAATCTCCCGGCGTAAATCATATATTTATAATCGTACCTTATTTCGTATTTTACTTTATACTACCTTGTTAAAATTCAGCATTAGACGCTACTTAAAATGTAGCGAATTTTAATATTCTTGAATTTAATTTAGTTTCATATCATCTCGAAAAAAATTATTTGAAGAACAAATTGGATTTATGAATATTGAGACGTAGCTCATTTCTAGATGGACATCATCATTAATGATGTAACACAAAGACATTTAATCCAGTACTTGTACTTGTATAATATTGTAATCCAGTACAATATTTACTCTAATACAAACTAATATAATACAAACTCCTTTTTGTGTTCATATTTTTATTTAGCTAACCAAAAGTTTCTATTCCCAAACATTTTTTGTTTTTTTTAAAATCTTAAAACCATTAATAAAAAAAATTGCTAAATGCATTTTGGAATATTTTTTGATTCTGGATTAAAAAAAGTATTTGAAAATATTCATCTCAGAATAAGACAGTTATAAGGAGACATAAGTTAAAAATATTTTAATGCATTTTATGCGATTTAAATTTTTATATTTTACATTTAGGTACTCAGAAATGTGGGAAGTATTTATACAAAAAAAAAAAATCATTTTTATCGTATTGTAAAAATACCCCTTTGGTATTCACTTATAGAACAGCAAGAACTTTTAACAAACAACCGAACAAAACTCTCGTTTTGCTATTAAATGTTGTTCACTCACAGTTCAGTTTATTGTTTCTATTTTATTAAAATAATATCGAACTGAAAAATTGAAAACATTAAAGTATATAAAATTTTTGGTCCAAAGGACCAATAGCGACATTCTGTTTGGTGAGACACATCACGGACAACAATTTGAAAACGGAAGAAATTAACAAATATTAATATTTTGCATCAATAAAATATTTTAGTACATTTGGAGTACGACATGTTGAAATAACAATGATGTTTTTCCATCTTAAATTAACAGTAATATTTTACAGTCTACAGTTTAAATTTGCAGCAACAGTAGAAAATGCGATTTGAAATAAACATATTTTACCATTTATAAAATTACTGAGATTTATTTTCTTTTTTTTTCTTTAAAAATGTATGCTATAGGAAATTAATGTCTATTTTTGTCCAAAAAAGTTGCAGTGACTTTGACGCTAAGAAAGACATTTATTTATTGCATTTATTATTAAGTTATTATTTATTTACTATCATTTAATTATTATAAAGACGCTATATTTTTCTGCTAGATGTCAAATTTATCAAAATGCTATGTTAATACTAAATTTTTAATAGTTGTAAAAATTAGCTGCATCTATACTTAAATTCTATGAAATTTGTGATTGCTGTGTATTTTCACATCTCATGTTGCTGATAATTCTAACTGTAGAATATTTTGTATATATATTTTGTTCTTTGTATTTCACAAATTCGTTCTTAATTCGACAACCTTCTGCATTATTTTCTAATAACCCTATTTCAATTAATTAAAATTATCCCTGAACCAACCATCTTTATCGATTAAACAAACTATATTTTAACTTTTTTGCTTTATTTTTAAAAACATTGTTTGAGTTAGGCAATAACACTGTGATTTGAAAAGGAAGTACTACTACAGCAGACGATAGATAATTCAAAAACTATATAGTAAGAGCCGACTCCAAAATAAAACTACATTAGAAGACGATAGATAATGGAAAAACTATACCGTGAAAGCTGATTTCAAGATAAAACTATATTAGCAGATGATAGAAAAGGGAAAAACAATACTGCGAAAGCCGACTCCAAAATAAAACTACATTAGAAGACTATAGATAATGGAAAAACTATACCGTGAAAGCTGATTTCAAGATAAAAGTATATTAGCAGATGATAGAAAAGGGAAAAACTATACTGTGAAAGCCGACTCCAAAATAAAACTACATTAGAAGACGACAGATAATGGAAAAACTATACCGTGAAATCTGATTTCAAGATAAAACTATATTAGCAGATGATAGAAAAGGGAAAAACGATACTGTGAAAGCCGAATAAAAAATAAAACTACATTAGAAGACGATAGATAATGTTAAAACTATACCGTGAAAGCTGATTTAAAGATAAAACTATCTTAGCAGATGATAGAAAAGGGAAAAACTATACTGTGATAGCTGACTCTAAAATGAAAAAGGATAAATCATGATTTTCTTGCCTACGCGTTTTGAGACTTCAACAATTTGTTGCCGTCAAATTGCTTCAAAAACCTCACGTGAAAAAATATCCTGTTCCCACATGATAATAAAAAAGTGTATTTGAAGTCTGTTTATGTCATTTAAAATGCGCTGGCTGTCTACAAGAATGCTTTCACTTCAAACTTCAATTCAGATTTAATATCAGTAAATTAAACGTCATCTTCTAGCGATCACACGCTCTCCCCCCTCTTTTCACACGGCGACGAGCAGCTCGATGAATAAACACTGGCAGAAACAGTCAGCTTAATTGAGATTTGAAACATCCCCTGCTAACATTAGCTGGATGAATCCACCAGATTCTGGAAAATTTTCACTTTTCTCCCCAGAACGATCCAGAGTAAAAATTATGAAATGTTTCCTAATACAAATATGTTTTGATTATTAATATTATATTCCTTTGTTTTTTTGTAAATAGTTAGAGAATTTATAATCTGAAACACAAAATTAATGGCCTAAATTTGTAGTTAGTGTGCCATCAGTTAAAACTATATTTTTTAAGTTAAGTTGTACGTACAGACTAGAAGATTTTTTTAAAATTATAACTTTAAAAGTCCAATTATTTTATTGTTGGTAATAAATATATATTTAAACTCATTTCAGAGAATAAAAAAATAACCTTAATTATTAGTTCATTAGTTATATCTAATGAGCTAATTAGCATATTTTTTAAAGCATGATATCTTAAATTCTAATTTGTACAGACACGCCATTCTAGTTGGAAATAAAAATATGAGTCTCCATGTGGTCAACTACAATCAAATATACATTTTTCAACCATTTTTTCCAGCAACAATAAATAGAAAAAGCGAAATTTTTTTCTAACCTTTTAACTTTTAAATAGCTATTAAAAGTTTATTTCTATAAATATATCTTTGATGGAGGCACAAAACATTCACTGTTTCATATAGATTATTTTGATTTATAAATAATTGTATTTGGTTCCTTTCTTGTTGAGTTGTGATTGTTTGTTTGAATGAAGCAAAATAGTGGAGAATATTCTTCATAAAGCGAAGGCTTAAAAAACAGAAACTAAAGTTTCTAGTGCAAGCACCTTAAAAAATCCTTATCACTCGAGAAATATTTCGAATATTGACAATATCTTGGTAACGTTTGAAAGCTAAAGGATGGGAAAATATTTTGAAGCAATAAAAAATAGTCGATATTTGGAACGATTTTCTAAATTTCAAGTGTATACGTACACCTGAAGCAGTAAGAAAAATGTCATATAATTTAGCAGCGCTGTTCCTAACTTTTTTCTTTTTATCTCTTATGAATTGTCATACAATTTTTATATTACTTTCTTTAATATTATGATTTATGAATTTTTTTGGTTATTAATTTTATGTCAGAAAATAAGTAATTCTTGGAAAACAGTTTCAAACTAAACGTTTCCAGGAAACTGCGAAGTTAAGGTAACAATTTATTTTAATTTTTAAGGACGTCGTTTCGAATAATCTTCCTTAAGAAGCATTTCTATTATTATCACATGAAGAGCATTTTTTCCTAACAGCTAATAAGTATTTTGCTAATTATACATTTCTATAACAACTTTGAAACGGTTTTCGCAATTTGGCTCCTTCAATTTTGTTTTCATCCTTTCTACTCATTTGTAATTTTAATGAAATAATAAAGCATACGAAATTCATAAATTGATTTTTATTTCTATCAATAGTAAATAATATTCCTTTATTTATAATCAACTCGTTGCTGTTTCTTATGGCAGTTGTCATTGGACAAACCCTTTGTTACGAAGACAGCGATTCAAGCCAATAGGAAACCTCTTGTTTTAGTAGCGCTAACTAAGGCCAAGAGTACGACTTTGTCATTCACGCCTCACTCATTCGCTTGCACAACCCTTCTTTACAGGAGGACATATACACACATCTCGCAGATAGAACAGCCATGCCCAAACCTTGACTCGAATCCAGGACGCCCGGATCACAGGGAAAACGTGCTACCCCTATGCCATGACGCAAGTACAAGCAATTTTAATTTTGAGTATGACTTGTTGTTTTTAATGCTGAACGTAACATCCAATTTTTTATTGACTGTTTTTTAGTTCTTTTGTTATTTAATTTTAGGCATAATTTTTACTTTTTTAATTGCGTATTTGCAGTTTACAAGTTCTAATGTTTTTTTTTCCATATTTATTATAATAATTAAATCAAAATCTTCTCTAAAGAACAACAAAAGATGCTCTTTAGATGGCTGTTACGAAGACAGCAATTTAAATCGATACTGAGCGTCCCTTGTTGCAGTGGAGCCAATTAGGACCACTTATGTATAACTCATTCACTTACACAACCCCTTTTTCCTTTAGTTTAATCCTTTAGTTTAACTTAGTTATATCAACGTCCCGTTGTAAAGCAACACTAAGGCTATTTTAGGATGGACCTGGTCATTTTGAACCAATCTCAGATGATACTTGAGCTGACACCTAATCTCCACACCACACCAGCGGGAGGACGTTTGGCCTGACAGATTTAACATGCAAGACCGACTTACACGGCGGTTCTTCAGTGGAATCGAATCTCGAACCTGAAACCCTCCGGTTCCGAAGCCGAGACCTTACCACCAGGCCACCGATACCCTTTTTTAACAGGTGGGCACATTCACACACTTCACAAATAGTGCAACCATACCCGAACTGGAATTCGAACCCAGGACACCTGGGTCTCAATAAAGACGAGTTACCTCAATCGCAGAGCACTAGCTAGAATTAACTCGAAAATTCTTCGAAGGAATTTTTAGATTGATCGATGAGTTAAATTGATGTCAAGTATGTTATTCGTTTAATTATGAGTTCCAAAGAAACACTTAATAATTCGAGTGTTTTCTCATGACATAATTGCCTCTCCTGTTAAAGATAAAGCCACTTCTTCCTTAAGTTTGGGAAATCGGTGTTTTGACAAAGCTTATCGATTTCCATTAGGGTAGTTCATAAAAATATTCTTGTTGCTTCAGTTTGAAGTTTTCCCTCTTTGAAGTAGCGAAAGATTTTGACTTTTGATCATTTTATAAAGTTTTTGTTTTTGGAAATGTTCTTAAAGCTGTTAATCATCACGTGACATATCAAGGAGGTTGTTGAATGAAATTTATGTACATAGGTGGTGAACTTGTGAAAGTGAATTTTTTTTTTATGTTAGAAAAAAAATCTGTTTCAAAAATAAAAAAGTAAAGATTACAGTTATCTTAATTTTATATAAAAATGAAAATTGTAGATTTTTTCCATTGACTTATTTTTAATTTAAAATTAACTGATGATGCAATCTCATATCTCAGATTTTTCACAAATCAGTTGGAAAAAAATTTCAAAAAAAAAAAAATGTCTTGGTTTCTATAAAAAAGCATTTTAAAATACATAATTTTTAATACTTAATATTTTATACTTAACCTAATGAAATAAATATAACGTAATATTAAACTTTGACTGTATAATTTATCATATTTTTTATATTAGAATCGATGTTATTTCTATTCAAAGATAAAATGAAATTTTTATTTAAATTTTCATTTATACTTATCATTACACGCAGAATTATTTTATTTTTAATCACAGAATACGGAAATAAACCGCTCTTTCAAAAATAAGAAAGTTTAATTTTTCAGTTTATTTAAAAACTTTTATCATTAATGACATCAATAAAGCATTTTTAAAGAAAAACCCTTAAAAACTCATCTTTATTTAAAGGTAACACGAAACTTTTCTTCAAGTTTTTTTTATTAAATAATTATATCATTTCCAATTATATTACAACATATGTTAAGAAAAATTAATTTGTTTTTTGTTTCATGTAAGGAACAATTCTGTATTAGTTTATGAGTAATTTTTATTTTTCAAATTATCGAGTAGATAGTTTTAGAATCATAGTTCAATTAATATTTCTTCAAAACTATTTCAAACTAATATTTTCTGCTTTTACCAATTAACAGAATACTTAATTTCATGTCATATTTTAATGTTTTTTTAACCTACATAATGTTCAGCCAGTAAGGATGGGAAAATTTCAAGATATAACGACACGCAAACAAGCAGATTATATCCAAAATACACATTTTTTTCTCTGATTAAAACTATCCATTAATTTGAAACACTTTATATCCATGCGTAGAGAACCACTAAGGATAAAGAAATTCAGTTATAAATTATTGATGTTGGTGGAGAAGTGTTGACTTTAATAAGCAAGTAAAAAAATTTAAGATTTCAAATATGTTATTCCTGTTTAAAATTATATTACGTTGAAATTGATTAGATTATTCACTGTTTTGTTCACTGATTATTCACTGAGCCATATTTGTAAGAAATGAATCTTATATTCATTTGCTGAATGTTAACAAATCTATTGTATTCAAATATTATTTATAAGTCAGCAAGAACATTATAAAATAATTATTATTAATTCAAGTAAGTTCATAATTACATGGTCAAAATTATTTGCATATCTTTTAATTCCAAATCCATTAAGCTCAGTTGATATTGTTACGAGCCTGTAATTTTGTTTTCCCGCCCAAATAATGTCATTACTAGAAAGACTGATTTACAGGCATCTGTATTCTATACTATCTGGTGTCGCATTAGTGATCCCAAAACTTGGTGACAAACATGGTGACCATTTGGAAATTTGGCGACAAAATAGATAGTACTAGAAATTTCGAGAATTTTGCTGATTCGTCCATTAGGAACCTAGATACGTCTAGATACGCCATGACTGTAAGGTCTTGCTAAGGAACTATAAAAGCCTTGCTCCCAAGCTGTGAGTATCCAGAACTGAGGAGTATTTGTGAATTTAGACGCGAATTGAAGTAGTTAATCGGCAACTACCCGAGAAGAGACAGAGAAGTGTTTCAACCTTCTCGAGAGACCGTTTAACGAAGCTCCGAGAATCCCTGTCTAGCTGCATCCTATCTGGTCACTTTCTGTGTTTTAGACGTTGTCATTACGTGTGTTTCAATGTTGCTACCCTGTGTATTAATATCAATTTAACTATTTGCCGTCTTTTTGCTGTCTTCGTGTAAATAAACGTCATCGTAGTTTTTCTACCGAAGGAATGCTGATTATTTATCTCACACTACACAAAAGAGAGCCCGACTGGTGTGAAATCCGTTACAATATTTTGCATCAATCTTCACGTTTTAAATATGTATTAAATGTGTAACTTTCAAATGATAGCTTAGTTTAAACAATCTAATAGGGAGAAAAAGACATAAAATCGTCAAATAGTAGATCAGGAGAGCTTCAGTAACTCATTTTTTTTTCATAACTGAGAAATCTACAAAATGTCTGGTTTCTTAGCAAAAACTACGACGATCTTCCATCAGCAACATAAAACAATATTCACCTTCGACACGAAAGAATAATTTTCAATACTCTCTTACTTAAATTCTTAAGTACAATCTGGCTTTTAAAAGATTTTAAATAAAAAATAAATATCTAAATCTTAAACCAAATAGTTGTTACGTAAAGTTTTACTAAATTACTTTTTTCCTTAACTGAAAATATATACCTCGAAATCAGATTCTTTGCCAACCAAAAGATGTGTATGCATTTTATCTCCATTTATTTGCAGAATAGACATAAGCCATAGATTCCTATTTTACCAGTTGTTACTTAATATTTGTTACTTTACTTGTTGTTTGTTACTTAATATTTGTTTTAATTATTTATCGGTTATTTGTATCTATATTGATGCAAATACCGAAATTGCTTTTAGCCAATTTCGATCAAGTGGATGGCCGTTAATGAGTGGCGAATTGAATTAGCGAGATCGAACTCGTGACCTTTGGGTTTGTAGCTGCTTAAAATAACTCCTGGATAAAAGTGATCACCAACGCCCTGTGGCTGCTGCCACCAAAAGTAAGTTCTATTTATTTCTCTATTAAATTTTTTTTAATATAATTCATAATATATGATAATTTGTTCTAACTTTATGCTTGAAGATAATTTTATTATTTTCTTTACAGAAAATAACAATTTTAATTCGCCGTAGTAAAATGCTTGTCTATAAAAAAATTAAATGAAATTTCCATTACGATTCCTAAATATTAATAGGATAAACGTAAAATAAATAGCATACAGTGTATTACATGGAACATTTTAAATATTTCAAATCATATTCATATATTTAGTGTGATAAGAACCAACAACTTTCAGATTTTTAATCAGATTTTAGATATAATCGAATATTTAATATGCCCTTTCATTTTATGAATTATTTATTGCCAGCATATTGCAGTGTGGTGTATTCCAGAAAATTTTAAAACAAATTGATTTTTAAATTTTGAAGGAATAATCAAGTACTTTGGCAATATCTCTCTCTCTATATATATATTCCTTTTCTAATTCGTCAATTATTTATCAGAAAATGCATAAAATTGCAAAGGAATAATGATTTCAAATATTAAAATTGATTGCTTTTTAATTCCATATTCATGACAAATCATTTTGTCTGATAAATATTAACGAAATTTACGTTCGCATCTGAAAAGTCTGCGAGAGATGATTAGAGTTTAAAATCAAATTATTGGAGGCAAAAGATTTCCATTAAATTTCTATTCTGTCAACAGGATTATGATTATTATGCTATGAATAATAAGTTTATTCGAGTTTTAATATCCATTTATTATTTAACAGTAAATAATCCATAAATGTTTCAAATAAAACTAAAATTCAAATTCTAATTACTATAAAGATTGAATGTATATCTACAGCTATTAATGTTTGCCAAAGATTTCTGAAAATTTAAACATGTCTAAGGTGTTTATGCTGTTATTTAGATTATCTGGAAATCAGTAGTTCTTATAAAAAGGAACTTTGATTAATCATTTCAACAGGATTATTATTACGGTAATTTTGTCAGTAAAATTATCCGAAATAAACTTCTCTCGTACTACATGTATAATATAAAAAAGTTGTAATATATTACTGTATAAATAATGTGCAACATATTGCTGTATAAATAATGTGTAATATATTGCTGTATAAATAAAACATGTTCGCTTTGATTTCTTATAAAACCCAATCTCAGTTCAATCATAACTAATCAAATTTTTATAATACTTTTACCAATGGAGCCATTCCAATCATCTTTATTCTTGCTTCATATTTTGATAATTTTTCCGTTTAAAATTCTAATCTAACTTAAATATCAAATTTTGGGTTTGACGGTTTTTCAAAAGTGGTTTTAAAATCCTGCTTTTTAAGCAAATTGTCACATTTGAAAACAGATTTTCTAAGTAAGAAAACTGGTTTTGTGGAATGCCTGAATATTCCAATTGTTTTAAAAAAATGTGTTATATCCGTTAGGACCGATTAGTCTTGCAGTTGAGGGCTTAAGATGACGAAATATGAATTTATCAACGAGTGTAGGTATATTTTAATTTTTTTAATAAATTAAAACATATGAACATTGAAGAAAGTTTGAAATTATAATATGTTTTAGAACGAATTCAAAAAAGAAGACATAGAGAATTAGTAACTCTTTTACTGTATTTACAGAAGACACAAAATATTTAAAGTTCAGCGAAAAAATTTCTGTACCTTCAAAAACCGTAATTATTGTTCTATGGAGAGATTTTCTCTAGAATATTTCCAAATTCTTTTGTGGAAACCGATTCTGATGAAGAACAAGTCAAAGAAACTACTCATCAGAGTAAAGTTTTTAAAAGAAACATGGAAATTTCAATTCAGAAATTTTTTGAAGTCCCCGAACAAAACCTTACAAATCCAAAGACACAAAAAGCTGAATTTTCCTTATTTGAGGTAAAAATAATTATTTCATGTTATGAAAACTATGAAACCATACCCAGTAGGTAGTGAACGAGTATTTTCAATTTCAGACAATATTGTATCTAAAATAAAAACAAGATTTAGAAAAATTATATTCAGACAAATTAAACTTAAAATACGCACGCACACACACACACACGCACGCACGCACGCATATATATATATATAATTCCGGCTTTTGTTATTATACATAACAATTAGAAAATATTTTTCCCTATTCTATTATATCTCTACACCCGCTAAAACCTTGTTTATTTTGTGTGTTTTTTGGAAATATGGAATTCAAACACCTGTTTTTCAAAAAGGCGGTTTTTGTAAAAACCCTTTTCAAAATCCACTATCATAATATTGATTAATTACTAAGCCCTCGTCAAAAAATTAATGAAGACCACTCTTTTCAATTGCAGGATATTTTTGCTAATAATTTTATTAATTTTAATTCGGTTTTCTTACTCGGACTAACTTTTTCGTTTCCTGAAATTTCAAAATCGAAAAATAGTATAATTTGCCTTGGATTTCCTAATGGCTCCTTTTCACAATTTTACGTTTCATGGTTTATTTCTATAAAATCTAAATCGAAGGCTAAAGTGGATCAAAGTTAGTAGATTTCATCCATGTATTGGGAATTTTTTATAAATATTGTTACGAATTTCTGATCTGTCAGTTTCCCTTCTGTGTAGTGGGTGTATGGATTGAAATAACAATACACTCAACAAACCTCAGTAAGAAAGAACGACAACGTTTTTTTTACATGAACACAAGACAGCATAAAAACTGCAGATATTTACAACCGACAATTATGCAAAGCTGAGACGAATACACATGGTAGCGCAGCAGAATTTTATAGCAGAAAATGGCCCACACGTAGAAAGTCAGTAGTGATATCGTCAAAAGCACACAAAACGGTCGGACAGGATTCAGCAAAGAGGGGATCCTATTTGCTTTGCTCTACGGTCTGTGCAACACGGCTGAAATATTCCTCTATCCTTTCCCGTTTTAGCTGCCAACTCATTACTTCAATTCCTAATTACTCCTCAGTTTAGAACTACTCCAGTTTGAGAGTACCAGTCTTTTATAGTTCTCGGGAGGTTGGGCTAGACGCTTCTGGGCCAATCTGGACTTACCGTGGTTACTAATGGAAAGATTGACAAAATATTTGAATTTTGAATATTATCCATTATGTTTTCAGAGCAGCCAAATTCATCCCCAAGTCACCAAATGGTCGCCAAATTTGTAGCTAAGGTATGGGATCTCTGATGCGACACTCAATCAACATCCAATGCCGTTGACTGTAAATCAGTCCTCCTTATCATGGCATTATTCGTGTGGGGAAGCAAATTTACAGGTTCGTAACAATATTACCTGAAATATCCGTATGTTAATCCGTTATTGTTGAAGTTGGAATTGGTATTGAAACTGCCATAACATATTAATATGATTATGATTTAATAAAAACATATTATTATGATTTAATAATACAGATTTATCTTATCCATCCATACTTCTCGTTGTTCTTCACACGAGGAAGTTACTGAGCAAATAATATTGGTCGTAAACCTCTTCCTAAAGTAACAATAAAGCATAAAATATGAATAGTCATTCGTTAAACATTCTGCTATCATGTAATTTTATTGATGTTAATATTATTGTTTTTTCGAGTCTTGATTTTGTTAATCAATCCAAACAGCGGAAGTTATACACATGTATATTTCAAAATTGGTACTTTATATTTTGAAATATGAAATATCAAGGTACTAATATTTATCCTTTGATCATGGTCAGTTCTTTTTAACCATGTTAATCAAACCCACATAACAAGCCAACTAGATCTTGCGTTCGAATAGTTAATATCCTCTAGTCCTAATTTTTTATTTTAATTTTTATATTTTGTCATATAAAAATGAGCTGTTTCGCCAATCCCAGTTTTCAGTTAGTTCAAGTATCAAATAAAATTGATATTTTTATGAACTATTACATACATAATACTCTTACACAAACTAAAGAGAAAAAAATCAAAGGCATTAAAATTCGTTTTGATATGAAGTATTACTCGTTTTTATAAATAATTTAGTAAAACACGTATATATTAATAAAATTTTGAAAATTTTTAATATCGAAATTTTAGAATTCCTACTTTAAGATTAAGCTTTGAAAATCCAAGTACTTCTAGATAATCTCAACTTCAATGCTGAAATATTGAGAACGTTTTTTTTTTCTCTTTGTCATCAACTAAAGATAAATAAAGTATTCTTTTAAAAAAAAATTAAAATTAATCCCTCTTTTATTTGCTGTATCTCCCAATGCAAGTGTGCGACAATGTTTGTCTCCATTTTCTTAAATTCTCTTTTACTTTATTTCGAATTTGTTTCCTTCAAAGATGCAAACAGTTTTATTCCTTCAAGGATAAAGATCCGAAAAATGCTTTTCCTCTGAGCTTCAACGATTGGTAAATATTGTTTAAGTAAGAGAAATAAACATACAAGATAATGACCCTTGAGCATAAAGCTGAAATCCCATCCCTATTTCTCATTCACTTTCATTTCCAACTAGGGGAAGGGTAGAGGGTGAAATTTCTGATTCTGAAAATTGAATTGAATCGTCTTCATGTGTGAAGAAAATTGCGTTTGTGGCGAATTCGTTTTATTTACTAGGCAACATTTTGCATGGGCACAATTTCTTTTTTATTATCATGTGAGATTGTTCCCTCCTGAGGTTTTTCGAGCACAAAATGTGAAGGAAACAAATTGTTGAAGCCTCAAAACACGTAGGCAATAAATTGGCGATTTATGCCTATTTGATTTCACAAAGTAGTTTGCCCAATATCTATCTGGCTCTAATGTAGTGTTATTTTGGAGTTGGCATTCATTGTACAGTTTTTGAATTACCTATCAAATTAATAAAAATAAGGATAACATATTAGGATATGCTATATTAATTAAAATAAGGTTTTTAGAAAATAATGTAGAAGCATTGTCACATTTAGCGATTTATCGCCAATTAAAGTTACAATTTAATATCCAAATCATACATTTTCTGAATTCTCACGAATGGTCTTAATTAAGTCATAAACTGGTTTGAAACAATCTCGAGACTATCAGATTACAAGAGCTTCGATATTTAGAAAAATGATGGGTTTTTTTCGAGTCGATCGATTTAGAAAAATTGAAAATGAAAGTTTAAAAAATTTACATATATGTAAATATATATATCAATGAATGATTAATGACTTAAATTAATTAAGATAAATTATTATAAAAGTAATATTGTTCTCACTTGATAACTTGAAATTTGCGATAGCAGATTTCATTTTTTAAATCATAAATTATTCCGGTCATATTTTTATACGTGTATTGTATCTTGTAATATTGATCTGTTATCACTGCAGTTGTTGACACATCTGTTAAATGAATTAAAGGCCAACCATACTTATGGTTATAACTTTTTATTACTTTCTATTGTGTTAAATGTTTCATTTGTCATTGCAAGTCAGTGAAGCCCTATTTTAGTCGCATTTTACCGAATGGAATGGAATTATATTTTTGTCGCCATATATATATTCCTGCTGAATGAATGGTTTGCATAAATATTATATGCCTTCATGTATATTAATAGATATTGTTAAATAAATAGTATCACAAGAGCATCTGACAGGATTTTACAAGCATATAAAAATTAGATGGAATGAAGCATGAGAATATTGTTTTTATTTAATGATATTCCTTTTGTGATTTCACATGCTGCTTCTTTTACATAAGTTTTCCATACTTGCCCTGAGTGTTCTGAATCTGTTATCAATAATTTTTCGAATTAAATGCTGATTTAATTGTTTTCCCGCAACGAATGTTCACCATAAGAAAGACCGATTTACATTCATATGTATTGGATGGTATCCGACGCTGCCTCATTGATCCAAAGAGCTTGGCGACAAAATGAATTACTCTCGAAACATTGAGAATTTGTCGATCCGTCCATTAGGAACCGAGATACGTTCAGATACGCTCTTATTGGCCCAGAAGCGTCTAGCCCCGACTCCCTAAAACTATAAAAGGCCGGCACTCCAAGCTGGAGAAGTATTGAATTGTGGAGTATTGAAGTAGTGAGTCAGCAGCTAAAGCGAGAAGAGACAGAAGAGTAGTTCAGGCATCTGGAGAGACTGTAGAGCTAAACTCCGAGGGTGCCCTCTTTTGCTGAATCCTGTCTGGCCACTTTGTGTGCTGTGGACGTTGTCACTACTTGACGTGGCTACTGATGCTACTGATGTGGCTACTGATGTTGTTGTGTGTTGCTGTGCGTTCATCTCTGTTATACATATTTTACGTCTTTTTGCTGTCCTGCCTTCGGGGAATAAACGTCGTATTTTTTCTAGTAAAGGTCTGATCATTGTGTTTATACCACAACATACACTCACTACACAAAATGAATACGAAGGGGGTGAAGTAGTGCATCTGAATGTAGACATCATTTATTTTCTTGTTTTATACACTTTTAGTATTTTATTTTTTCGATTCTTTCTAATAACACAAGGCAACGCAGTACTCTAAGTTATGAATTAAAAACTTCTTTTGGAAAAATCATTAAAATTTTTTGTTGCAATGAGAATTTTTCTTCTTTCATACTCGTAGATGTAAAAGTTTTATTACGCATTTATTAGAAGAAAAAGACTATAATTTTCTGAAAGGGAGCGGTCTTCATTCGACTAAATTCACAATTACTTATTAAAATAATAATTGCATTCTATTAATCAAACATTGATCCAAATACTAAACATTAGACTGAAATAAGAACCATATATTCTTAAGATGCATCACATTATGTTTTAATAAAAAACTGGTTATGATATATGGAAAAGAAGATTTGGTACCGTTTGTGTGAAATTTATAAAAAACAAGTAAACATTCCTTAAAATACATTTTAAGTATGAGATTCTACTTCAGACTAATTATTTTTTTAAATATTTTGTTAAAACAAAAGTTTTCAGAAATTTTGCATATTTTTTGTAAATTTTGGATTTAACATTGAAAGATGCCTTTTCCAATGTACTGACTCTTCGCAACACGACTCATTTTTGTAGTATGAAAAATATTTCTTTTCAGATTCAAAAGACCCTCGAGATTTATTATGCTTCCTACCGCTATATATGATAGCTAAAAATGCCATTTTAAAAGTTATAATGCATACTAGAAGTTTATGGGCCTAAACTGCTCTTAAATTGCCCAAATATTTCAAAATACACAAACTTTTGAACTTTTTTAGCAGTAACCTTTGTTGCTAACATACTGAGGTCTCTCTCGGAAAAAATGCATTCAATACAAATTTTGATTAATAACCACACTACATCCAGAAAAATTTCACATTTCTAAAAAAATAATTCAAATTTTGATCATTTACTTTTGAGAGTTATTCTTTTCCCTACACTACGATTATAATTAATATTCTAAAATTCTCCCTCGAAGAAAGTATTATATATATATATATTACTATCTATATAT
>JAPMOQ010054910.1:763214-798236 GCA_026543055.1 Argiope trifasciata
TGATTAAACAAGTTTTAAGAATTAAAATGTTTTTAATCGGGCCACGAGGTGTCAATACTTTTGACCACTGTCCATCGATGCCTCACAGAAAAAATCCCTTATTAGGAATCCTTGCTTGAAAGTGGCTCCTGACGAAGTTTTCAGGCCGGATTCCTTTTCTATTGACTATTTTGATTCGGTTGTCTTATTTTGTTAATTAATATATATATATATATCACATTTGTTATGGTTTAAAGTTTATAAATGAAATAGATAAATTGCTTTTGAATTTTATACAGCCTTTTATACATCTCTTTTAAAAACTTGCATTTATTTATTTAAAGTTTTCGGAGTATCTTTGCTTTATATTTAAACACAAAAAATAGTGTTCCCTTCTTATCTGGCACAAATTTAATGACATGTCAGCTCATTAACTTAAGCCAATAAAATTAATGTTATGTTTTTAATCCCTACACCGCATTTCCGCGCCTATTTGAGAGGATTAATGTGACAAATCTCTCAACATAATACTGCCGACTTCAGCTATACTTACGGATACATTGTTTTTATGTTTTGTTGTTATTATGTTTCATTGCAAATATTCATCTCAGAACAATTTTTGCAGAAAAATGGTCCAAATGGCTTGTCGCGTGCATTCAGAAGCTAAATCATTAAAAAATCAATTCTTCTTTCAGAGAGAGATTATTTTTCGAGCTATCCAATCAATATCATCATATCAAATTTGCTTCTTAATCATTGATTTCTGAATTCCATGTGACTCATTACTCAGACATTGCATTTAAATTTTTATTCAATCCCAGAAATGATTTTCTTCTTATGCTTTATTATCTAAATTTACAATTATCACTTATAACGGATTTTCAAAATTCGTTTGATTACATTTTAAATACATTCTGCCAAAACACAAAATATTTTTAGAAAATGTCTCTTTGTCTGTGCTTTGAACTAGAGGGATGAAATTTGGTATAGGTCTGTTGCGGTGGGCAATAGCGAGGACCGAACTCGCAAAATTAGGGTTCATAGCCAGATAACATGACCGCAAGACAAAAGTGATCACTCTGTCTTGAGGATTTATCTGGCTTATAAAGCTTCCACTACAATATAGGCCGGCTCACTAAAGTTGGAGTGGTCTTTAATTGGTGGTGAATAGTTATCGGAGTAACCGAGAGAATAACGAATCAACGATGGAGTGCTGAATTGTTGTGTGCCCTATCCTGTCTTCAGCCTGAATTGAGTATTGATTTATTTGAAGCGATAAGAGAAAGAGGAGTATTTCAGCCGTCTAGAGAGACTGTAGAGCGAAGCTTCGAAGATTCTCCCTCCTGCTGTAATTTGTCTACTTTGTGTTCTGTGAACGTTGACACTACCGGATTTTTACTTGTGGGCTACAATTGTTGCGGTGTGCTGCTGAGTACTCGTCTCTGCTGTAAATATTTGTAGTCTTTGTGCTGCCCTGTCTTCGTGTCAATAAATGTCGTCGTTGTGTTTCTTAAGGTATCCGACTGCGTTAAAAACACTGATTATCAACCACACTGGCGATTTTTAAAAAAATTC
This sequence comes from Argiope trifasciata, assembly GCA_026543055.1. Classification (NCBI taxonomy): domain Eukaryota; kingdom Metazoa; phylum Arthropoda; class Arachnida; order Araneae; family Araneidae; genus Argiope; species Argiope trifasciata. The sequence goes on from JAPMOQ010054910.1 coordinate 764,769, forward strand.
TCATTAATTGTTGTAGTTCAGGCTATTCTTTTCCCCAAACAGTTTCACTTTTCTAAGAAAAGGAAGGCCTAACCTATCACCCAAGATCACATATTTTTCAACTAAAATTTCCCTTTAACTTCATTTTTTTAAAACTTTAATTTTCATAAAATTTCTCAACCGTTAACACGATGTCTCAAAAACGAATACAGGTATTTACATAAACTTTCAGCGAGTGTTTTAAATAATGTGGACAATAAAACGAACCAAATGTTTTATTGTAGGTAAAATACTTTTTTATTTATTGGTGTTTTTAGAACAATTAAGTTTTTAATTTATGGTTAAAAAGCATGCATATGTACATTTTTAACCATAACTTCTTTGCACCCCAAAATGTTTCTTAGGTTTTGGTTCATTTCATTCATGATTGAATTTTATAATTTGCTTACAAAGAAAAATAGGATTGCTGCATTACCATTTTGTGTAGAGTGTTAACTGTTTCAGTAACATTTCTTCAATATTTCTTACAAATATTCCTATTTCTCAAAATATATTACATTTTAATATATTACATATAATACATTTTCTCTATTTAATAGTTATTATTAACAAAACATTTAAAAACTCTAAATAGTTTATAAAATATCAAATTTTTCAAAATTTATTCTTCAAATGAAGTCGGATACTTTAATAAAGGACTGCTGATTGTGTTCTCTTACGCCATAAACCACTACACATGAACGAATCCCGAAATCCGTAACAATATGTTTCTTGCTTGAAGTTTATTTGAAATTCTACATTACATGAATTCATAACACATTCTGAATCATTTAACATATTGTCAATGGATGATCGTAAATTCAAATGCACATGAGAAGATTTATCATAAAATATTTAATAAATCTCAAAATATAATTTCATGCCTGAGATTTTTACACTTCTAAAAGCGTGATGCATAAATACAAATTTATTTTATTTCAACTTACGTTTGAGAATGGCAATAAATTTTTGACGTCCCGTGGGCTCGAGAAATTAATTTCGAGAGTAGAAAATATGTCCAGAACACAGCAACAGATCCAGAATAAAGAGTAAACAGGAATCAAGTAAACAACAAGGACGTTTTCGAAATGAAAAAGAATGAAAAAATCTTAGAAAACTCAATAAAGATGGATTGAGAGAATTTGAAATGAAATTCTCTGTTCATATGTACAGCGCAAAAATGTGTACAATATAGCGAGAAACAAAATGAAAATAATGGAAGATTTAATAGTGGTATTCGAATTTACAAGATCTAAAGTTTAAAAGCCATTAAATAATTTTTGAAAACTTAATTTATCCTTCATTGTTATAAAACCAGAAAAAATAAAATTTAATTAATTAGTTTAGTTAAGAACTCAGAGATCGGATGAAAAATATTTTTTAAAATTGTGAGTCATGCACAAAAAAATGGTGGTCTTTATTTTTATAGAAATATAGATTTATTTCGATATGCAGTAAATGAATAGTACAACACATTAGGTTGATTCATAACCTTCAGGCGTTTTTAAGTTATATATTATCAGATGTTGATGAAAACTATTTATCATGAAAAAGGAAACATGAAAATTGAATAGTAAATTTTTATATGATTAATCCTGAACTTATTACCGTCTACTTCAATAACCGAACGATGGTCGGATGGCCTACACTCAGAGCCGGTCTTCTCTTTAAAGGAGCCCGGGTGCAAAAAACCGTTTAAAGCGCCAAATTTTTAGAAAAATTAAAATAAAAAAACCCACGAACATTTGCACATGCATTTAATAAGGCATGATTTAGTTTTTTCTATCAATTACTACAGAAAAATGACACGTTTTCCAATTTCTTTTTCGATACTTAGTATAGCAAGAGTGTTTAAGTATAAATACCCATAGACTTGACCGAAGATGACCCTTTATTTCATTTTAATTTGTTGAACGAGGGTTCACAATTTATTTTATTTAGTAACTGGCAGTGTAAAGAATTGTTAAAAATATTACATCAGATTTAGGCAAAAGTAGACATCTGGTGATTTACAAGTCCGTTTGAACCCAGCCTCAGCCTCGACTTCTGGGCACCGGCTAAGCCGCTCTGTCTTAACATGTCTGAAGCGGATTTCATTGTTCATAAATGAACTATTCCAGCCATTTTATAGATATCGCTGCTATCTTTGCCTAATAAAGGTGTCACTCGATGCTCAGCTAGCCACATGGAAACAAGATTGTAGAATTTTTGTATGTGTAACATTATTATTATTCAGAAAACTGTTTTAATTCTTAATCAGGGTGGGGTCTCCCTCATTCCCGGGACCCGGGGACATAGCACCCCCGCACATGTCCGGCCCTGCTCACATTAAAAGCGTCGGCCATCATTCAAGTTTTCCAGCTTTCATCTACTTCAACGGCTGTTAAAAGTTCCTAATTGTCGAATCCGATGGTTGACCTACCCTGGCTTATCTTCCAAGCTATTGCCACCAAATTTGAAACGGGAAAACCATTCCTTGTATCGACTTTGGCTGATTGTGCCCTCACCGAAAAGTTTGTTCGGATTGCACAATGACTGCATTAGTGCCCATCCTTCCTCAAAGCGGTACAGCATATGATGAACATGAGTATGACTATCGACACGCATTGTGCCCTCACCGAAAATTCACCAGAGATCGCGAAATGACTGAGCTGCTTCTCATCCTTTCTCAAAGTGGTACAGCATAATATGAAAAAATATGAGTATGATTATCGGCATGCATTTTTATAACCTAAAAGAATATTTGTATTCACAAATTTATAAAATACTCTGAAATCTTATTAGAATAAAGCACGTCAAAGGAACACCTGATAATTTTGCACCAACCTAATGCATTTTTTTATTTTCCTGCTGATATTCATAGTGTATTCTATATTTCTGTTTCGCATAAAAAAGAAAACCGATACTACCCCTAAACTTTTGGGGAAAAATGCTCTCGGTGAATGCTTTTAAAATTGATCAGGTTTAAATGGCAGTAGTCGCATAGTATTACAAAATTTTAAAATTAACTTCAAACAACTAATTAAAAAAATTAGGACTTGGTAATTTTTAATCGTATTGCATTAAACTTATTCGTTCGCCATTGCAACGCATTGACTGTCTCTATGTAATTAATCTGGTATTATTACTTACCAATTTTTGAAAATCAATTCTATGGCTGCAAAAGTTTGTAGCCACTTATAGTCCTTAAAGTTTATATTTCCCAATATAGTCACTTTTGGCACAATATTGGGAGCTACGTAGTTTTAGACTACAGTTAATTTACTAGTTCGAGGTTAGCAAACCTTTGTGCCTCAACGTGCCATTTTTTTCTAGCAATCGCAATCGTTGAAAGAAATCAGACGAGCAGTGTTGGTAACAGCAGCACATGTGGAATTGCCTGACAACTGGATGTTAGTGCTTCAACAGTAGTATAAAGAGTACAGAATGCAATGCTTGGTCCCAGAAAATAAATACCATATTGAAAACAGCGGATGTAATCCCCGGGAAAGCGATTCTACTGAATAAAAAACAAACAAAAAAATAAGAGAAAGTCGAATAGAATCTTCTCTTTTTTTTAAAAAAAAAATTGCATACCTTTACAGAAGTAAATCTTTCGAATAAAGATCATTTGCGGAAAAAGTAATTCTTTGTTATTCATTTGTCTGTTTACTGTAACTTTTTTTAAAAAAATTTATTGTGCAATTAAACATAAAATTTAGATCAAAAGGGCCACATTTTACCCTATCAACAATATTTTAAAGACTAGGTATCGAATTTTAATAGTCTAAATCAAAGCAGTTTTTTTTTGTTATCTTTGTCACAGACATACGTCTAAAAGGGGGAGAGTTATCAAAATTTTCAATTCGAATTTTTGAACTATTAAAATATTTCTATAGACTTCTAACACGAGAAAAGAATAATAATAATAATAAGCCGAAATATACTATAAGGTATCCGACTTCGTCAAAAACATTGGTGATTTTTCTAAGATTGTTATTTCTTGTAGTTCAGACTTTCCTCTTTCCAAAACAGTTTATTTTTTCTAGAAAACGGTAGGCATGACCTATAGTCCACGGTCACACCTTTTATCAACTAAAATTTCTCTTTAGCTTCAATTTTCACAAAACTTTAATTTTCAGGAAAATTCTCCACTGGTAACATGATATCTCAAAACCGAATTGAGGTATTTACATAAACGTTTCAGTGTGTGTTTTAAATTATAAGGGCAATGAAATGAACCAAAAGTTTTATTGTTGGTGAAATACTTTTTCATTTATAGCTGATTTTAGAAAAAAATAAGTCGTGAATTTAGGGAAAAATGCTTATATACGCATATTTTTACCCATAATATCTATGCATCCGAAATTTTTTCTTAGATTTTGGTTCATTTTTCATCATTAGATTCTATAATTTATATATAAAGAAAAATAGGATTGCTGCATTACCATTTTGTGTAGAGTGTTCACCGTTGTCGTGAAATTTCAATATAATTTACTACAAATGTTCCTATTTCTCAAAATATATTATATTTTGAAATAATTTTTTTCTGTATTTATATTGTTTATAATTATCAATGCACCTAAAACCCCTTAATAGTTTTTCTTTTTAAATCCAATTTTCCAAATTTTTTCAAATAAATTTGTTGCATTTATAGTATTTTGTATTCTAATTGGTAATACATCTAAAAATCATAGTTTTAAAAAATCCAATTTAAAAAAAAAATCCCTTGAACTTAGTTGGATACCTTAAACATAAATATGAAATTCTGCATAAAATTGCCGATAACTGCTCTTCCTTTACGTAGAACAAAAAAATACCTCTTCTTACAGAAATATGGACGAATAAAAATTTTTCGATGTTTGTGAGAATAACTGAAAAAATGGATGCGACAATTCTCAGAGAATTTGTAAGATAAACTAAAACAGCGTTTCCAAGAAATTAGATTTCACTACAAGTAAAAAAGAAGATTAATCTGAGATATTTTTACAAAACATAACTTCTTGAAAATTTCTAAATTAGGAAAAAATTCACGGTTCATGTGAGTAATAAACTAATGAAGGACTTTTTGTATGAACTGTTTAGATCTGCCTTCAATATCCTAATTTTCACATTTCAGTTAATTAATTATGATAAAGAAATTTTACCCTTAATTAAGCCAATGTATTAGTCATTTGATCTCATTTTCTTGATATCAGGTAGGCGGAAAAATTCACCCTGGACTCTTAATTAATTCCCAAGTTAAAACTAATATCGAAATTAGGATAATTTGTCTATAAATTCCTTCATTATAAGATGAAGGAATTTTAATCTTTTGCATTTTTAAACATGCTGCATAGTTCGAACATCCAGGTGGTGTTTTTTAGATAATAAGCAATTGCCCCTTTGACAGGCTGAGAATAGTATGGAGGTAAGAAAAAAAACTCAATCGGTTTAAGTTGGCATCAACTTTTGTTTGCAACTCTCGCTAGATTTCGAAATGGGCACACTCGTGTGCAACGTCATGAGACGGGTCACAAAGTTTATCCCCTGTGTCTAAAACGCATTGCGACTCAAGCTGCTCCTGATCACATTTTGGCAGGCACCGATTTCAATAAAGGCCAACTGCTCTCGATTTCTGAGGCAGTGTTACATTGTTTGAAGGCGTTCGGGCTCATCGGCCTGGTTTGATGTTACTTCCTCTTGTATACAGCCAACCACCCCGCCACCACTGAACGTAGCAGTGTCGACAGGATTTGTTGGGGTCGACTGCTGAATAAGTATTGTCCAACCTTACATTGACCGAACAGTCAAACTAACATTCCTTTCGGGGTAGTAAATAACTGACTTTCTCACCACCTTCACGCTCTCAAGCAGTTGGAATGAAACTATCCATCTTTGACATCATATCCTTCCGAGTTTGGAGATGACCTGCTACCATCAGTACTGCACTGATGTTACAGTCATCCAGGTGTGATAAGCAAGAACACAACGACAGCAAATTCATCAGTTGCATTCGATTTGGGATGATTTTATTCGGTTTCACAAGCTAGCTGTGTATCTTACCATACCAGTCTCAATAAATGCAGTACAACTTTAGAACCGGAAACATTTGGTCTGAAGTTTAGAAATTCCTCGTTCCTCTTTCTCTAAGAGCTGATACGCCGTAAGCACTTCCCTGCGGCTCAGGTACAGTTTTCTTCAAATGGAAGCAGACAATTAAATATTTCTCAAATGGCGATGTGAGATTGTGTGTAACAGAACCTGGAGCCTTGCGATTAGCAGCCTAGTAACATAGCCCCAATGCAAAAATTATCACCTCTTTCCAGTGGTGTGACTGCCTTCTTAAGATATCAAACCAACTAAATTTTGACACGAGAACTGATTTTTTTGATAGATAATAAATTTATGATGCAATTACAGATTCACTAATGTAATGCAGTTTCTAGATTGACAAGTGTCTTACTATGTTACGTGACAGTTTTGATTTGCCTAATTCGATCATCATTTACAATTGCAGTCATCCATTGAAAAACGGGGAAATCTAGCTATACATGTAACATATTGTTTAATTTTTTGAAAAGTTACTTGTATAAAACGGTGCAATCCTATTTATGTTATTTTTCTAAATCTTTAAAAAACAGTGTGTTGTCAATTTCCACTCGTAAGCCATATAGAGTTTCATTCATTGAAAAACAATGGAATCTAGCTATATATCTAATATATTGCTTAATTTTATGAAAAGTTACTAATTTATAACTGTGAAATCCATATTTAGGTAATTTTTCTTAATCATTAAAAAACAATGCGTTTTCAATTTCCATTCATAAGCCATATAGGGTTAGAACAGAAAAAGGTCTTAATGTGAACTGTATGAACGTAGAGGAATTGGTATTTTTCTTCAATTCAGATATACGTTAGTGACAAATTTTTCGAATAAGTGCATCTTTCAGTTAAATTCACGCTTTGATTTATTCGTTATTAACACAAACAAGACAGAAAGATAAAAAATATAAAATCAAATTACATAATAAAATCTGAGTACATAAAATGCCGAAAATTATCTCATTAAAAAACAAAGATTACAAATACAGTAGACTAACAGAAAATCCTTCGATAACTCAACACTAGTTACAAAATAGCTGATTCTATTTAATAAAATAACAACTTAATCTGTTCATCTATGAGTCGAGATGCTTTCATCTTGAGATTACAGTGCTCACATGGTAAATTATCAATGAAATGTAAACTAATTGTTAATACAACTTAGACTTGTATTTATGTTAACATTGCTTATACTGAACATTTGTGTGCTTCCGTACAATGTGTTCAAATTTTTATGTACCTTGCAGCGAATAGATTTTATTAAATTTTCTTAAAATTCGTGCAGTACTTTTTATATTCTACCATACATTTTCCACGATAATTTTTCTTCAACAGCATTACAATACTATATACTGTAATTAGTTGCAAAATATTAGTCGATTCTTAAGGACCAGAATATATTTATCATAAAACGCTTTCTTTCTTATTAAAACGATATTTGAAACCATATGGATGGATTAAGAATGAAAGGTTATGTTTTTTTTTATTTCTTTTCTTTTTCGATATTCTTATTGTTCAGTTGTAGTTATAATATAGGACTATTATTTTAATTTGGTAGCATTTAGCAAATTGTTTCTTTAAATTTTATTTTAAAAAACTGGCTAATGTTTTTTCCGAAATTTTAATTCAAAAATATATTTCATTCACTTCTTTAATTCTTATGAACATATTTCTTCTTTAACGCATAAAGCTCGAAATATTCTCAGATAAGAGAGAAATATCATAAATAATATCATCCTAGCCTGTCTTATCATTTATAAGATGATTTTAAAACAAACATATCTGAAATTTATGCGAAAACTATAATACACGAGAATTTATTTGATATATCCTAGAAATAGTCCTGTCTCGTCCATTAGGGCTTCAATTCCCAGAACTCCTTGAATTTTTTTGAAAACCCTCGCACTTCCTTTAAATGCTGCGTAGATGTTTATTCACCCTAAAAGTTTGATGCTCGATAGAAGTAAAATACATAAAATTGCTAATCTTATGGAAGTGGAAGACATCAAAATTCAACCTCTGCTTAGAATTAAATGATGCGCTGAAACGTTTACTGCATCGATTGAAGGAAGGAAGAGAGACCTGAAAGGAACCCTCTTCTACTTTGTAGGCGATGAACTGAAAATTTTGCAGAAGTGCTTAGTTGACTCATTTTCTTTCTTCTTTAAAACTTTCTCCTCCGCACTGCTATTAAATTTTTTCCTGCTTTATTTCGTTCTCACTTTTATGATGTGAGACCATGATGTGATGAACAATGGACGGCAACGAATACTTGAAACTTGAAATCGCGTAGGCAAGTTTATTTTAGTTTTGTTTAGTTACATTAACTTCCCGTTTTAAAGCAACACGAGGGCTATTTTGGGACGGACCTCGTCATTTTGAATCATGGGCGTAGGCAATAAATAAAGTATAAATGGCAATATTCCTGAATATCTTTTAATCCTATAATTTTTTTACTTGCTTTTACCAGTATTGCATTATTTTTATGCACGTTTCTTTCAAAGCAGATGCGTTTTCAAAAGGTTGATCTGCTTTTATCAGTATTGCTTTATTATTACGCACGCTTCTTTGACGGCAGATGCGTTTTTAAAAGATTGACGTAGAATCATGACATCATAGCTATTGTTTTCATAGATTGTAATTTTTTGAGAGAAATTAAATTATTTATTTTTTATAATATGTTTTAAAAAATTCAATCGCGTTTGATAATAGTTTTGATAAAAGTATTTTCTCTTTCGCCCAATGGGGAGATATAAGCTCCATCATTCTTAAGGGGAAATATTGAAGAATTTGATTCCTGTTCTAAGATGAATCCATTATGAAACTGTTTTATGATCTCAAAAATTAAAAAAGAGCAGTTAGTGTTTACAAAAAATATTGTTTTCAAAAAATTGCAAGCTAAATGCAGATATGTTTGAAAATTTAAAATAGTTTATTAATCGATAATCGTGTATATATATAAACTAGCTATTACCCACGACTCTGTTCGCGTGGAAATTTTGATGTAAATGTACGAAAATCTATTAAATAATAACAAACCAGCGGGTGACCGAGCACCGCTCGGAGAAAACAGGTATCGAAGCTAACTCGAAGTTTTAAATTTTCAATTGTGATTTATCAAAACAATACATACCATAAGAAAATTTGTGAAACCATTGGTGAAAAGATAACTGGTTAAAGTGCACCATTGTAAACTATTCTAAACAAAGTTAGAGTTTGGAAAGGGAACTATTCTACACAAAGGTAAAGTAAAGGTAAAGATTGAAGTGTGTTGAAGTTCAATATTTTTGACAAATTTATTTAGAAAAACCAAACATATATACATACATAAGAAACATATTATAAACCTATAACAGCATAAACATAAAACTTTATTAGTTTGCCATATTGGCTATAGATGACAGCACGTTACCGCTTGAAAATTTAAGTAGCCATTATGGCGAACTAATAAAGTTTGAAAATATCCTATCTGTAACTCCGAACTGCTCGACCGTAGCGCTTTAAAACCGGCGCCAATCGATTCCTCGTGGTCAAAAACCTCAGCCCCCAAGTTTACCGGAATTTATTAATTCTGGGGCGATTTTCGACTTGACAACCATTCCTCGTATTTTAGTATTAGATAGATAAAAAAATTAAACCTAACCTAAAAATGATACATCCGAAAGTATAAGCATATACTAAAAATATATAATATAAACACAATTTAATAATGAAAACACACAACTAACGTAAAAACTATTTACATTGTATACCCAAAATAAAACAAAACTGCAAATCAAGTCCGCATTTCTTTAAAATCAGGTCAAATCCATTTTATTTATGGATCGAGATTGAGATAGCTACAAAAGTATTATATGCATAAATGTTTAACTTTTAATTTAAATGAAAACACAGTCGTCATCATGCGCAAACACAGCTGATGCCACGACAATCCCGCGCGAGCTTTACAGGCATCTGCATCTGAAGCTGGCATATGCCAATCTTAACGCTCATTCGTTATCTAGTAATACGATTTGGACGGTTGTTTATGGATGCGGGACAAATGTTTATTAAGTGCTTGTTTTTTTTTTTTAATGCGTATTACATAATTTTCATGTGTTATCCATTTCACGTTAGTAAGATCGAAGACAAAAATAGACATGGCCAATGTCTACCCTTTTTTAAGTCTATATGAATTGCTTGTCAACCTACTACGATTGTCGATCTTCAAGAGACGTCATATCAGCAGCCAATCAGCGTTAGGCATATATTCCCTCCCATTTTCTGAAACAGGAGCTCAGCTACATGAACCTCCAACGCCAGTTGGCGTAACGCACAAGTCTCACTTCCCTATGCCAGTTGCGGTAATGCAATGCATATTAGAATTTTTTTTTATTTCCTTTATTCTGTTTTCTTTCTATTAAAAAAGTACTTCAGAATGAATCCGAAAGATCAATTTATTAACAACATTTGATTTTAAATACATCAAACACAAAGAAAATGAATAGAATCGTTTGAAATAATCGGTCAAAATTCGTCAAAGCATAATCTCAATTCTGTTGAGAAAAAAAAAAGTCCGGAGCCTTACTCATATTTTGCGGGCTACTTATATATTATCTTACTCATATCTGGGAGCCTTACTCATATCCAAAGTCTTTTTGGCGCGTTAGTTTTTAATGAATAAAATATTAACCATTCAATGAACCACAATGAAAAGTAACTTATGTGCTATCCCTGACTATAATCTACTGCTCAGCCGTTTTGGAGTGGTGTAGTAACAAACATCCACCCATTCATCCAAACTTTCACATTTATATATTAGTATAGATATAGATATGGAGAGAGGGATAGAGACTGATTGAGAGGATTTGAGATTGTTTCAAACTGGTTAATGATTGTAATTAATTAAGACAAATAATGGCTTAAAAATAATAATGTCCTCACATGATAACTTGAAATTTTCGATCCTAGATTTCAATTTTACTTTTTGTTTATTTTACTCTAACAGCAATAGAAACACATACGGTTTTTTACCTGTTTCACTTTTCAAGAACTTACTTACGAAAAAATATTTTCCAGTATGCATTTCAGATAATTAAAATGGAAATTCTGTGCTAAATAGAAATAAAATTGTTCTTAATTTTTTTTAAAGTTTTTTGTTTGTATTCTCAAATGGAATACTTTTTGCAGCATTTTGCATCCTTGAACTAACAAACTTTAACTAGTAAAATCAACATTTTTTCAATCGATGTGATTTACTCTTTAACTCGCATGGGATTAGCTTAACTCCGCAGCTTTCTTTGCAACTCAACTAATTTCAAGCAATTAGACAAAAATTTCTTGTTTGTTAAATCTGTACAATCATTCGAAAGACTTTATTCTCTCTTCAAAGATATTTAATTTTAACCTTTTTTGTTTTCAAAAGCAAAATGACTATCCGCTTAATAAAATATTTTTTAAAGAACTTCAAACAGAAAATTAGCTTTGAAACAATGATTTGAATTAAAAATGTTAAATTAAATCTTCACAGAAAAAAAATGTGCATTTTATTCTTAAAACAGTCACAAGATACAGAGCAAGTCAAAGTTACCTTTTGAAAAAATTAGAAATGCAGTATCATTTATATAAGAGAAAGAAATAAAAATCCATTAATTTATCTACTTAAATTCAATATAACATCATTACATTTTTCTACTAGAAACTAAATATTTTCTGTTTTGAAGATACGTGTGTTAAGCAAAGAAAAATATATCAACTTTTATTTCAAAATTTCAAAATTATGCTTAGTTTCCTGAAGTTTTTCAAATGATTGATTGTTTTTAAGGAATCTTATTTTAAAACATAGATAATCGGAAAAAGTAATAAAAATTTATACATGGAAAGGGCCAACAGTTGGTAGATACTTAGAAATGAAGTGCATAGTAAGTATATTTTAAAACACATATAATTAATTATATTATTATTTCTTAAAGGACATTTCTAATCATAAAGAGATTAACAGTAATTATATCAATTAATTTTGGCGAATGAAATTGATCTAGACATAAAATAATCAGATTGGTTTTTTTCAGATAGCCTTTTTTAGTAAGTGCATCATACTACAATTTTTTTTTATTTAATTTAAAAAATTTAAAATTTAATTTAAAAATTAAAAAAAATATTACAAATGTTGTACAAAAGCTGTAAAGTATCGTTATGTTTTGATACTAAGTTTATGAATCTTACTTACAGATACAAATTTTGTCGATAAATCACTGAAATTTATCAAATTAAGACAAAAGGTTAATTCTAGTCAGCTTTACACTGAAGTGACAAAAGTCATGGGATAGCAATATGCAAATATACAGATGGCAGGAATATCGCAGCGAAAAAGTATAAGTGCGCAGTTCGTTTTCCAGAGCTTTCATTTGTGTTCAAGTTATTCATGTGAACAGGTTTTTCGAGATTTATGGCGGCACGACGAGAATTAACAGACTTTGAACGTGGAATGTTAGTTGGATCTAGACGCATGGGTCATTCCATTGCAGATATCGTTAGTGAATTCAACATTCCGAGATCCACAGTATCAAGAGTGTGCCGAGAGTATGAAATTTCAGGCATCACATCCCATCATGGACAGCGCAGTGGGCGACCACCTGCACTTAACGACCGAGACCGCCGACGTCTGTGTAGAATAGTCAATGTTAATAGATACGCAACACTTCGTCAAATAACTGCAGGAATCAATGTGAGACGTACGAGGGACGTGTCCGATAGGACTGTGCGGCGAAATTTGTCTTTTTTTGGGCTATGACAGCAGAATACCGACTCGAGTGCCTTTACTGACAGCACGACATCGCCTGCAGCGACTCTCCTGGGCTCGTGAGCACATCGCTGGTCCCTAGACCAGTGGGAAACCGTGGCGTGGTCAGATGAGTCACGATTTCAGTTGTTACGAGCTGATGGTAGAGTTCGAGTGTGGCGCAGACCCCACGAAGCCATGGACCCAAACTGTCAGCAAGGCACTGTTCAAGCTGGTGGTGGCTGCATAATGGTGTGGGCTGTTTTTACATGGCATGGACTCGGTGATGTAACTGAACCGATCATTGACTGGAAATGGTTATGTTCAGCTGCTTGCAGATCACTTGCAGCCATTCATGGACTTCACGTACCCACACAACGATGGAATTTTTATGGATCACAATGCGCCATGTCACCGGGCCAGAACTGTTCGCGATTGGTTCGAAGAACATTCCGGACAATTCCAGCGCATGATCTGGCCACCTAGATTGCCCGATATGAATCCCATGGAGCATTTATGGGACATCATCGAAAGGTCCGTTCGTGCCCAAACTCCTGCACCATCCACACTTTCACAATTATGGACGTCTATACAGACAGCATGGCTCAATATTCCTGTAGAGGACTTCCAACGACTTGTGGACTCCATGACACGTTGAGTTGTTGCACTTCGCCGGGAAAAAGGAGGACCGACACGATATTAACAGTCATCCCATGACTTTTGTCACTTCAGTGTATATTCAGTCATGGTCCATTATTATTTAAAATTTAAAACAATATTTACATGACTTGATGATAAGCTAAAAATATATCTAAATTATCTAAAAATTAATTAAAGAATATTTAAAGTAAATTAATCGATATAAATATAACCATTAAAATATGTGACCTTATACAGCAAACTTATAAAGGAATTAATTCTATATAAATTTTAAAAATTTCCTTTCCCCCAAGTTATTGAATATTCTCGGAAGTATAACATTATCATAATTATGTTTCGAAACTAAAAATATGTGGAACATATCAATAGTATTTTGCAATTTTACGAGATTTATTATTAATGTAATCTTGAAATATCATGATAACCTTTTCAACTAATTTTTTAAAATTTTATCATACATTTGATCATCAACTTAATTAGCACCTATTTCTGTCTCAAGGTAAAAAGATTCCTGATTCTATGGAAATTTTAGATTACTTCAGTAATTTAAGATTCATACATATTAACTTTAATCATAGTGTCATCATAGTTATTGCTTTCTGCTCACGCCTTTATGCATCGATGTCAGATGTTTAATTATGTCACCAGAGAGTGATGGGTATGCAATTATTTTATTAAGACCCATATTGGTATATATGGCAATGAAAAGGCGGGCCACTATGCCAAGTTGGTGACATAAAAAGAAAGTGTTGTCATAATTGTCCCCAATTCAACCGGTGTCTTAAAAGGTGAATTGAATGAAGAAATAAAACTACATTGGTTTGGCAGATGGTATATGTTCAAAAAAGGAAGAGTCAATTTCGACTTTTATTCCTAATCCCGTAATTAAAATAAGAAGATACCATTCATTAATAATCCAAATCATATCTGGACATGGTAGATTTCCTGCCTATTTCCAAAGATTTGGAAGAAGGTAGGACAATAAATGCATTTGTGGAGAAATGGGTACGGTTTATCACTATATAATGTAATGCGTTGAAGTCTCAGAGATCAGTAAAAATCTGAATATTGTCAATAATGATTTAAGTACAGTACTGATGGTTCCAGGTCATCTCAAAACATTGAAGTATATGATGTCGAAGATTGGCACTTTCATTCCAATTGTTTGAAAGTGTGCAGGTGGGAAGAAAGACAGTTATTTACTACCTCGAAAGGAATATTAGTTTGACGGATCGGTCAATGTAAGGTTGGACAATACTTATTCAGCAGTCCACCACAACAAATCCTGTCGATACTGCTACATTCAGTAATGGTGTGGTGGTATGCTGTGTACATAAAAAAGAAGTATACAATTATTATCACTGGAAATTCACTCCCAAAACATATCAGAGTCAACATCTATTCACATATTTAGCAGTTATATTTACTTCACTTTAAATATAGTCCTGGTCAAATGTAAAATTAGGAAAATTATCAGCACACAGCCTTCCTGAACTAAAAAAAGCGATATTAATTTTTAAAAATTAATTTGGCGAAGAGATATGCTGGTAAAAAATTAGAGATATTAGTTTATTCATACAGAAATAATTTTGAAAGAAGAAGAATGTAAATCTATTCAGATATTTAGCAAGTAATATAAATTTTAGAATAAACCATTGGTAACATGCATGGTAATTTTGGTTAAAACAACTTTATATTATGTAAGGCTGGTTCTAGTTAATTTATTATTATTGGTTTTTATTTGGTTATTTGGTTTCTGTGCTATAAAAGCACAAGAAAAAGCTTACAGAAACAGTAATAGTTTGCATTTCGATTCCAGATAGAGTTTTTCATTCAATGTAGAAAGGGTGTTGTACTAATGAACGTTTAACTTTTCCCGGTTGTTTTTGGGACAATTTCTGCTTCAAACGAGAAATACAGGATGTAAAGCAACTTATCAATAATAATGCCTCTTAAATTCATCATTTGAAAACGAAATAGCTCCAAAAACGGTTCATTAATATAGAACAGGGATGGCGAACATGATTCACCGATCGAAACGATTTACATGTGATTTTATTTGATAAACTGGAACTTATTCCGTTTCGGATAAGTTAAGTTTGAAATTGAAGAATTTGAAATGCGACACATTGATTTCAAGTCTAGATGAATATGGATACAAAAATTTATTGAAACAAGGAATAAGTTGGAATTGGTGGAAGCAGAAAGATTCACAAAGGAAACGAATGAAAATGCCAGCAACGAAATATGGAATTCGATTCCAGATACGTTTAACTGTTTCAAGTTGGCTCATGCTATTTCATCCATATTATCTCCTACCTATGCCTGTGAGTCATTATTTTCAGATGCGAATAACATTAAAGACTCGCTTAGAATGCATGCTGAATTGAAATCATCGCCCTTAGGCAGATGACTTTAATTCAGCTTGCATTCTGATTAAAAGCAACATCTCACAATTCTAATATAAGTTATTTGTCATCTAACATTCAGCAACAGAAGTGACATTAATGTTATTTTAATTTGAATTATACGTATAACTAAAACATTTATTACTATATCATGAAATAAGTATTTTTTTGCAGTAAAAAAGAGTTTTGAGTTGTTATAATTTTGTTTTATTATTTTTCCATTAATCATAAGACAAAATTACTTGATCGTACGTCTTTACCTCATCAGACATTTCTTTAGAAAAAATGACACATAAATTCATTAATATTCATATTACTCCTATCACAGAACTTGCACTACCGGCTTGGCCTGTGTTAATAGGTGGAAGGTTAAAGAAAGTGCTATAAAATTATTTATCGCCGAGTCTTTAGAGAAGAAAGATAGAATTTTATTGATGAAATAGTCTAAACTGAATTTTATTGATGAAATAGTTTAAACAGAGCTACGAAAACATGGATGCTTAAAATGCTTGTGGAAGAATGTATTCAAGAAACTGATTTTTGAATTTGAGAATGCTGGTATGGTGATATCTTAATAAGCCCTTAAAAATGGGTGATCACTTTTATACAGGGGATACGTAAAGCGGCTGCAAATCGAAAAGTCGGGAGTTCAATCCTTGGCGGAATTCAACCCCCACAATGGAAAAAATTCCAGCCATCACTTTTGCCACATTGGTGACTTCGGACAATGAACAAGCTCTTCGCTCGCCAAAATACTGGGCATAACCAAAAATTCGTTTCACTCGCCACAAAGCTTGGTGCTACCGAAACACTCTCCTCTCGCTTGGGGCTACCAAAAATCGTCAGACTCACTTGAAGCAACAAATCACTCTCGCCGTAATTTATTTTATAAGAGGATCGTGTTGTGTGGAAAATAAAATCAATTCCCAGAATTCGATTCCTCTATGGTATCTTAATAAGCTAGTAACAGCCACTAAACATTGGTAATCACTTTTGTATGGAGGACCTGTTAATCTGTCGCAAATCGTAAGGTCGCGAGTTTGATCCTTTGCGGAATTCAACCTCCACATTGGCGCAATTCCAGCCAATAATATCGCCACAGCTGGAAAGTTGGGTATGCTACAAGAGGGAGGGTGAAAACAGAATCCGAATAAACGAATGTAAGAGGTCTTTATTGCTATAACTGAAAGAGCAACGTCCTTCAACACAATTCCCTAAAAGCTTGAATGGTGTCGTGGAATAAATCTCTCTCTTTTAGTACGAACAAAACTACGTACGAAACTTTCAGTATGAACAAAACTACGTACGGAACTTTTAGTACGAAAAATTTTATTTACTCTTTTAAAGCGGCATTTATTCGAGCTCCATTGGAGGCAAATGATGCATGCCAGCCAAATGAAAAAATTTAGAACTCGTTTTGCAGATGACGGATAATTTAACGACATTTTCTGTTTGACTGGTCCCCTTGTTCTCCAGATATCGATGCATGTGATTTCGGATTGTAGATATAAAGTAAATTGATAAAGATCGTTTCTGAGGAGAATGCATACGGATACTATCAAAATTAAAAGGAAAATTAAAGCTCTATATTGCTAAAATTAGTTTGAAAACACTTCGCTCAGTTGCTGAACTTATGAAAGAACTACTGGGGAGTACTTAACTGGGGAGGTGTAATTTTAGGGCTTAGCTGAGGAAGTGCGGTCATTTACACTCAAATTAAATTTCCTAATGAAAGCATTAGTATAAAAAACTGCCAATATGTATTGCGGATAGTTTTCTTGATATATCGATATGTTTTAGAAATTTATCAAAATATATTTTCATTCTAAAGAGTAAATGCACAGAAACAAATATTTCCTCCTCAAATTACATGTTACAATATATAATTTTCTTGAAAAAACATATTACTCTATACTTCTTAAATGTTATTTATTTTTCCAGTATATAAAGGTATATAAAAAATAATATAATGTTGGCTCTTTTTGAATGGCTTATGTGACTTTTATAGCACAGTTTTCTGGGGCATTTTAAGCATACAGGTGAAGTACTAGTAAAAAAAATCAAGCTATAAATTATGTATATACCTCTCTTGGTACATTAATATATTTTACAAATTTTTCAAAATATCGCTAGGAAGATGAATGGCGTTTAAACATACATATCAGAATCGATCGAATGAGAACATTAATTGAAGAGACTCTTATGTACCATTATCCTTATCACTCTTTTCAGCTCCATTTTAAAGTCTCTTTCGCTCTGGTTCAAAAAAAGATAAGTAAATTGGATGATATTTCAACGCCTAAGTTTAAGCGTCATTTCCTAAGCCTTGTTTATCACAGAGGCACTTACAGGGAGGTGAGGTGTAAAAGACCACCCTCGAAGAAGTAACTGAATTGTTTTAAAAAGCATCCGTTGAAACCGATTGAAAAAGTGTTCGGTCACAAAACATTAAGCTACAGGATCAAGCCATTTAACTGAGCTAAAAATAGAATAGGGGTGACCAAAAGACCATCGCTAGACCTCGCGTCCATGTTAAGCCTTGATGATGACGGTAAAATTAATATTAGAGGACGGACAAAAATAAATGTTAGTCCGAGAAATCTCGAATACTTATACAATCCTTAAGAGTTTACTTTCTTCATTTTGGGATAAAATAATCACCATCAAAATATGCTATGCTTTACAGATTTCATCCTTCGAAAAACAGGAGCCTGCGAAAAATTGTCATTTTAATGCAATGCCGGGATTAATAATGGTAAGGCTAACAATTGAATTTTACAATTAGCATTGTTGAAGAACCTTCAACATCGATTTGAAGGCGATTCCAGCAACTTGACATTGTGGTGGTATCTTAATAAGCCGTGTACCTTAAATTTATGAACGTTGGCACCATTCTTATTACTTTTAATCTCTTTTCCGATGTGCATGTTTCTATTTCTGCGATAAAATGTTTATTTATAAAATGCTCTTTTGAAATTAGATCTGTTCATGAAAAAAACAACAACTAATGATTGAATCTGTATTCCACTAGGGCATAAAAGTGTATTTTCTCTGATATTCAAATTATCCAAATTTTGTTTACAAAACTTTTTTATTATGTGGCAGCATTGGCGGAATAATTGCATTTGTTGAAAAGTTATGTAATAATCATAAGTTGTTTTCAATCATTTATTGATTAAATAATAAAAACACATCGGTAAACATTTTTTATATTTTCTTTAAATCATGAAGACATATGTATCTATTATTTTTTGTAGTTAATTAAATTTGTACCTAAAGAATTAATTAATTTTATCAGTTATACAAATGATTAATATAATTTTAATAATATACAAATAGTAAATTCTAAATTTTCGAAAACAGTTTTTTCAGATTTCCCTGAAATTTATAATTAAATTTTATTCTATTTTTTAGAATATTGTCCGGAAAAAAAATCAGTTGAAATAGAAATATAGTTTGATAATAAATCTTATTTTAATCAATTTTATCTTTCAATGTAGAATTCAAAAGAATGTAGTGATTAAATTTTAAGTCTCCCGTAGAATTTTTCAAAGAAATGTTTAAAAGAGACGTTAAATTAAAAAAACCCCATTTAAAGTATTAATTTATGGTGATTAATAAAATTAAAAGGCTGATTAATTTGAGCCCGTAAATCTTGAATTTAATTTAAAATACATGAAATATGTAAAAAAATTCCTTTGCATCAGATATAATAATAATAAATTTCTCACAACCGTTATTACGAGAATTTTATTGATGTCATCCTCAAAATGAATTTCTAATGCCAGAATATTACCATACAAAGCAAAGCTTTGGGAAATTCTTCCAAGCAGTATTTTTTATTGTTCTTTGTAGGAATCAAGATTTTAATTTAATCATTATAATAAATAATAAAAAAAAACATTAGAACTTGTAAAGTATAAATACGCAATTGAAGAACTAAAAACTATTCCTAAAGCTTAATAATAAAAGTGCTCAAAAACAATCAAAAACTTGATGTTGCTCTCTGCATTAACAACAAGTATTATTCAAAGTTTAAAGTGCTTGTGCCGGCCTGCTGGCATAGCGGTAGAGCGTCTTCCCCGTGATCTGTGTGTCCCTGTTGAGACATGTTTGTTTTATCTGTAAGGTATGTGAATGTAACCTCTTGTAAAGAGGAACTGTGTGAGTGGCGAAGTCGTACTCCTGGCCGCAGTTGGCGCTACTAAAACAAGAGGCGCTACTTATTGGCTTAAATCACTGTTTCTGTAACAGCGGGCTAGTCCGATGGCTAGTGAAATAAGAAACATTAACGTGCTAATTATGAGTCTTGAAATGTTATTTATTATTCATAAAAATAAAAATCAATTTATGAATTTTGTGTTTTTTTATTATTTCAATGAAATTACAAATGAGTACACAACAAAAATATTTATGCTCAAAAATTAAATTTCTTAAGTCATTGATATAAATAGTTAATATGGAATTCCGTCAGTTTCAATAGTCTTTTATAAAAATTAAATATGTTTTTTACATCTCACTTCAATCAAAAATAAAAATAAAAAGTATATTTATTAAGTTTTACAAAAAGAAAAAAATATAGAAGAGAAAAAGAAGAGACAGAACTATAAGGCATGAAAATATAAGTTTGAATGTAGAAGTAGTAGGAGTCTATTATTTAATCTTTTCTCTATATATATTTATGATAAAACACAATATCAGATTTGCAAGCTAGTTGAATTCACCATTGTGAAGGGGATATTATCAATCCCAAATCTCTTTTTAAGATACATTTGCACTTTCATCAACCTATTTTAAGTCATATTGTCAGCATTTCACTAGTAACTGCCGAAATTCGATAATCCTCAAAGTTCTATGTCCATCTTAACTAATTACATTTCTAAAACATTGATATATGTTAATTATAGTTATTGGTACCTTCATTCAAAATAAGTAAGCATTTTTATATATACTGATGCTTGAAATAATTCAAGTCATAGAAATCTTTAAATCATATTGTATCACTTTTCTGAGACGAAAAAAATACCTCCTTTCAGAAATTATAATCAAGACCAATTGTTTCTATTCATGTTCTATTCATAATATATTCAAAGCGGAACTCTTCTCGCATACCTCATTTACATAAATTCAGAATTTTTACAATTAACGCATAGTTTGTGTGTTGTTTTTAATTAATTTACGGGCTTTCTATAAGACATTGCAATCACTGTTCCTAAATAACTGAAAACAATCCAAAGGAAGTCGCAGTCTGATGTATAAATACGACTAAAAATGTTTCTTACCATGTTAGGAACAAGAGAACGAGAGGTAAGATAGAAAGTTCTTTTTCAATAAGATGAATCACTAATATTATCAACATTTGCATCAAAATGCTTTCCAGGATGCTGATTGAAGAATGAAACGTAATGAATAATTCTTTGGATTGAAATAATTAAAACTGTGAATATATTCTAATTACTTTCCTTCTAAGATATTTTTCGTTTAATTTCAATGTTTGCAACACAATGACATATGATGAATTCCAGAAAGTTCATTGTAATTGGGCCTTCTTTGTATTCTTCTGAGCTATTAATAAAATAAAACTGTTCACACAGCTAATATATATACATAAATAAAACCCATGTTGATTTAATAAACTTTGAATCTTTTAAAATTTTTAATTACAATTTGTGCAAACGTTTTGGCCAATGAATTCTAATTATTATCATTTGAGGGAAATGGTTGAAAAAATTAAATACATTGCACTTCCTTTTACTGGAAAAAAAACCGAATTTTATTAATAAGGCTTATTAAGATTTCAAAGAATGCTTTTTTTTAAACCATTTTTTTCACACAAGATTTATTTTTTTAATCAGTTTTTATTGAAAATAAATGGGGTGCTTGTTCATTTTCAAGTATATCATTCAGATAACTTACACTTTCGATTGCCTGGGAATTTACTAGCGTATTACAATAAAATTATATATGGTGGTGTTGGTGGTTCTAATGCCGCTTCGTCATACCAAGCTCGAATGAGTGGAGCTTTTTCGAATGAAGAAAGAGGTGTGCACCTTTCGTTGTGAACGAGCACCGTTCAGGTGAAAGCCCGACTTTTCTCGAACACACACGACACAACCCTTTTTAGGGGGTGGCCGAACTCCTTCACCCATCCACAAGTCAGAATTGAGATCCAAATAAGAGACCGATTCATCCCTGATTCAGTAACTTGGAGGGAATTGCAGGACTTTGCAGTCACGACCTATTTAACGCGTCCTCACTGCCATTAGCCAACACGGTGGTCATTGGTCGAAATGAGGACAGAATTCGTCACCTTTTGGTTGCGTTACCAAATAGGCTACCGCGGCCCTTAAATATACATATTTAATGCATATATACTTAATGAAATTATATATACTTAAATGTATTGTACTTCATCAAATTTTAGATTCATTCGGTTGAGAAAAAGTGTGTCTAAAACACAAATTCACTTTTTTTATAGAAATATTTGAAAAAGGAAGACTATTCTCTCTGGATTTGTTTAATATATAGTATAAAGTTATTGGAGCATTTCAGTCCATTCCCGTACAGAAGAAAGAAGAAAGGTACAGCTTTTGAAACGAAATTCGTAATCAAAAAAAGCATCAAAAATGATTTCAGCATGGTGATTATAACTTTTCTTAAATCAGTGTTGATCTCTAATTAAAAATTTTCAACAATAATGATTCTCATTAACAAATATGTCTACTTGCAGTTATTATTCTACGCCAAATTCCCTATATTACCGAATGAAAGCGAAATTTTAAAGTATGGAATTTTATACAGTTTTTTTCTATTCTTAACAAAAATACGGAATTTTATACAGTTTTGTCTACTTTAAAAAAAATTACGGAATTTTATACAGTTTTATCTGCTCTTAAGAAAATTACGGAATTTTATTCAGTTTTGTCTATTCTTAACAAAATTACGGAATTTTATACACTTTTTTCTATTCTTAACAAAATTACAGAATTTTATACAGTTTTGTATACTTTTAACAAAATTATGGAATTTTATACAGTTTTATCTGCTCTTAAGAAAATTACGGAATTTTATTCAGTTTTTTCTATTCTTAACAAAATTACGGAATTTTATACACTTTTTTTCTATTAACAAAATTACGGAATTTTATTAAGTACGGAATTTTATACAGTTTTGTCTACTCTTAACAAAATTACGGAATTTTATACAGTTTTGTCTATTCTTAATAAAATTACGGTATACTTATTTCTTGGAGTTAAGGGTAACGGCCTCTGTTGCCAAAAATTCTATTCTCAACTCGTATCAATCATTTATTAGTTCAGCATTATATTTGTTTTGGCCAAAATCTACGGTTTCTTATTTTAATTTTCTGTAAGTTGTAAATATTTTTTACAAAATCAGAATCTACTTCATTTGAAGCTCAATACAAAAATTATTATTTTAAAAACTTCTGTGTCATAATATTTGTTAAATGATCTGCATTTTTTAAATATGTAGTTAGGCACTTGCAGTTCCGTAGAACGCCAGTATAGTCAATATTCAAAATACATGAAGTGAAAATGAAACCGTTAATGGATTTAAAGAGTCTACTCCTCATGAATAGAGATACAACATTTTATGTTATGACGAGTTTATTCAATAGTAATTATTATATTTATATCTGTTTAATTATAAATTAATAATTGTTTAATTATTAAAATAATTAAATAATATATTAAAGTATGGTTAATATTTGTTTAATTATTATAATAATTAAATACTATATTAAATAATAGTTAATATTTGTTTAATTATTAAAGTAATTAAATAATGTATTACAGTTAATAATTGTTTAATTATTATATTTATAATTTGATACAACAAAATTATTATATTATAAACAGTTCTTGCATCAAATTAAAAATATAAATGGATGTATTTCGAGATATAGAGAATAAAATAAATATTGATGTATGAGGAATGACTTTATAAATTTAGCCAATATTCAGTATGCGTTTACATGTAACAGTTTTATATGATGTGTTTACATATTTGTATAACAGTGTTTTATAGAAAAGTAATAGTTTCCCTTTAGCCATTAACTAATAGTAAATTCTTTTAATTGAATTGAAAGGAGAGACTGAATATAAAGATTGTTCATCTTTGTACACAGTTTTCTTTTTAATTCATGGGGTCGCGATGGCCTGGTGGTAAGGTATCGGCTTTGGAACTGGTGGAACCACCGAAGAACCGCCGTGTAAGCGGGTCTCTTGCACTTTAACCCCTAACGGTCGCATAATTTTGAAGAAAATGGTCACAAAAGTGCCTATTTTTTTATTCAAGAAAGTGTGTATGTACAATATATGCATTCAGTTTTAATTTTTTAGTTCATTTTTAGTTTGAAATTTAAAAAAAATTGGAAAAGCCAACATTCAGGGTCATTATGACTGAATGTTAGCTTTCCAACAAAGAGAGAAAATAAAAATTATGAGTTTTAAACATTCAAAAGTAATTTTATTGCATTTACACATAATGTAAATAAATACTAGTAATTTTTTCTTGTGTGATACATTTTAAAGCATGAGATGCATAGGCCAACATCACAATCAGGACAATAGTACCATGTTTACTTTCTGCTGACATCTAGTTTAAAATAAATGAACTATCTCTAAAAACATAACAAATAATCTAGGGCAGCCATCTGGCGTATATATTGAGAAATAAACGTGATTCTGGGCATAAGAAACAGATTGTTTTAATATTTTTGGCTCATTACTTTTGAATACACCAGCCCGGAAATATCACGGGTGCGAGAAATAGAGGTAGAAATTTCACCCCGTCATTTTCACGGGAGCGAGAAGGAAGAGGTTAAATCTGTCAGGTCAAACGCTCTCTCGCTGGTATGGTGTGGAAGTTCGGTGAGGGGGTGCCAGCTCAAGTGACGTCCTCGTCATCTGACCGTGGTTCAAAATGACGAGGTAAGTCCCAAAATAGCCCTAGTGTTGCTTTATAAAGGGATGTTAAAATAACTAAACTCTTTTTGATGCACCGGCATTCATCTGTGCTCACAGAATTTGATCTATATAAATTTTGAATCCCTTATGTGCAGTATTAAAGTTCTCATAACAGAAGGGAAAATAAATTTCGTTTTTGATTGAAATCATAATCCTGTTTGTCATTGTACAATCAATTTTTTTACAATAGAACCTTTTTACTGAAAAGTTCTTTCATTATAACAGATAGCTTTCTACAATTGTTAGTTAATTAGCATTATTAAGAATCGAAACGAGTTAAGAACACCCGATGAATTTATGTTTGTCTCTAAAAATAAAGAAGAAGAAAATAATAACGGTAATTAATATCGATATATTTTTTATGCAACTCAAACTTTTAGAAATTCTCTAATCCTCGCAGCGTAGAAATGGCACAGGAAAATCTCTAATTAAATACAACCTTACAGCTGAAAAATATGAGGAGCAATCAAAATTTTTTTGTAAGCGATACTTTTGTTATAAGTACATATATTTATCCATCATATGTAATGTTGGGCAGGATGAAAAACATCCCTCCCTACGTTTTTTTGTCTGCTTCTTCACCTAATGTGAAATTCAAACTGAATCTAAAAAATGATTCGACGTCTAGCAACTGAGATAGATTTTTTCTTATGTTTAAATTGATTTATTTACATATGTTCGAATAAAGCTATAAGTGAATAAAAATAATTCTAGGATTACAAACCTTTATATTTTATTTATATTAGGTTGGGTTGTAGCAAAGATAATTGAGTTGAGGCATGCAATATTTATTAGTTCAGCATTATATTTATTTTCTATTTGGTATTTCATTTTTTTTACTAATTGGTAACTATTATGTGTGTGTGTGTGTGTTCCAAAATGTTTACAAATAGGCAAGAAAATTGCAAAACGCAGTTTGCTTTAGAATTGAGGTGAAACATTTTGAAAATATTTTCTGAATTGTTTTCGTTCAATTGCGTAGCTGTAATTTTAAAATGTAATTCAGCTAAGCAGTGGTAATCAGTTCGTTGAGAATAATTTTCACATTTTAGGGGGTAATCAAAAGGAAACGCATAGTGTAAGTGTATTCATGAGAACGATTGTAATTTTTTTCTTTCATAGTATCGATACATTACCCATTAGAAAATGCGATCAGGAGAACTGAGATCTCTAGTTATTGCTCGTTTCAGGGCTCCGAGGCATTCACTTTTCGATGTCTGCACTTCGATAAGTGGTGGCACGCAGAAAGAAGAGAGGTTGTTGAGTCTCATAATTTCACAAGTTAGTTTAGTATAGTAATTATTTTAACGTCCGGTTGCAAAGCATCTCTAGGGCTATTTGGGGACGGACCTCGTTATTTGGAACAACGGTCAGATGACGAGGACATCATCTGAACTAACACCCCCCCTTTCCACACCACGTTTTCTCCCGATAGATTTAACGTGCAACAGGTCCCCTCAAATGATGGTTCTTCGCTGGAATCGAGTCTTGAACATGAAACCCTCCATATCTGAAGCCGAGCCCTTACCACCAGGTCACCGAGGCCCAGGTTGGCAAAGGTAATTGAGACAAGAGGTAAAGATTCCACCGAAGAAACATTGTGTACGAGGGTCTGGTGCACGTTAAACCTATGGATGTAACATCCTCCCGTTAGTGTGTCGTGGTGTGAAAAGAGGGTTGCAAGCTCAGGTGCCGTCTTTGTCATCTGACGGAATCAAAATTACGAGGTCCATCCCCAAACAGCCCTAGTGTTACTTTAAAATGATATTTTAACATAACTAAACAAACAAAGTAAAGGTAAACATTTCCCTCTCACTTTTTTTTTGTGATAAAATAAAGTGCCCTTTTTTCATGCGCAAAAACATGAATAATTTCAGAATCCCAGAATATACGGTACTATATACAATAAATGTAGCAAAATATGCAAAATTCTATTTACCATAGTTTACACCAGAGATAATAATTAATCAAATTAACGATGTTTTTTGATGATACTTGAAGATAGGAAATTTTACTGTTTTACTGATCAATTTTGTGTAAGAATATCGAGAAAAATAATAAAAACATCGTGCTTTTTGGAAAATATCATGAATAATTAATTAACTAATATAATCTTATTTCCAGTCTATAGTATTAATTTGTAGATCAACACCTTAAAAAAATAAAGCTAGCCTCTGCATTTTAGGATGCGTTGTTTATATAATTAATTCCATTTATACATCTCTTATAATTAATTTGTCCCATTTTAAAATTTGAATACTAGAAACACGATTTCAAGAAATCTTTATTAAATGTATTCTCTAAAGTCGTAATAAATTAAAATTATTATTTTCTAAAAGTGAAATGCTGTAATTTCTGATTTGCGACCAAAATAAAAAAAGAATAATTCTATGAATTTTGTTAATAATTAATTTTTATTCAGGGGCATATTAATTAAATAAATCTTTTATGTTATTATTAAATTATTTAACTTTGGTTTTACCGAAGTTTTTCAAACAGATGTATGAAGCTTGTAAATGTAAAATAAAAATCTTAATATTCTTATGTTTATAACGTTTTTCATGTTAATTATTTCCTGTTGTTTGAATGCAAATTATATTATCACTTGATTATTAGATTAAATGTTTAGTTTCTTTTATTTGTTTTCAAAATATATTCTACCATTTTTGTGCCTAATAATACTAAGATGCTAAATATTTACAATATAAATTTAATTAATATGCGCATTGAAGAATGTGATAATAGAGATGCACAAACACTGCTTAGATTTTTAAAATTAAACTTCTAATTAGAATATTTTAGAAGAACTGAATCAAAACCAAAAAAATATATATATTATTTCTTCTATACAAAACTTAAAAGTGTCCTTTCATATTTATAAACAAGCTTTTTAATCTCATAAGTAATTTAAGTATATGGTTACAGAAAAAAAGATTAAAACTCTATTTTAATATATCTAAGGGAGTGTCTAAATTGAAAACAGTTCCGGTGGCATTTATAATGAAAATACGAGTTAGAATTTAATTTGTTTTTGAAGTGTTTTCGCAAAAATGCTTTGTTCATATTTATACGTAAAATACGCAGTTATATCTCAAAATTTAATTAATGTCTTTTTTTAATAATGCTTTCTCAAGAGAACTACCAAAATTGTTATGGAAGGTCTGAGGCAGGGGGAGGCATATTTTTATGGATCCACGTGCCGTTTTTTCTAAAGAAATATCCAGTGAGGCATAGACGTGCCGTCAAATAATTTTGGAATTCGATTATTGGGGAAATAATAAAACAAAATACTAACAACTCGAAGTTCTTTATTTAATAGGAAAAAATACATTTTTCTCTGTATAAATAAAAAAAAATTAAAATGGTAAAATGGCTTGTAAATGGTTTAGTTATGCATGTAATTCAAATTAAAGTAATATTAAAGTGATTTCTTCCGTATTTTTGATTATATGGCAAATAACTTATATTAAGGTATCCGTCTACATTAAAAATTCTAGTTATCTACCACATTAGAGATTTTGTAATTGTTTTTCCTTGTTGTTCAGGTTTTCCTCTTTCCCCCCCAAAAAATTATATTTTTTAGGAAAATGAAGGCCTGCCCTATCATCCATGGTCACGTATTTTCCAGCTGAAATTTGTCTTTAACTACAATTTTGTCAATACTTTAATTTTCATAACAATTCTCCATCGTTAATATAGTATGTCAAAAACTAAAAGAGGAATTTACATAAAAATTTCAGAGTGTGTTTTAAATGGTACGAGTAATGAAATAAACCAAAAGTTTTATTGTTACTGAAATACTTTTTTCATTGATATATATTTTTAGAAAAATTAAGTTATGAAATTATGGAAAAAATGCTCATATACATATATTTACCTGCAACTTCTTTGCATCTCAGCATTTTTCTTAGATTTTGGTTCATTTCGTTCACTTTTATATTCAACAGCTTGTGTAAAGAGAAAAATAGGATTGTTGCGCAACAATTTTGTGTAGAGTGTTAACCATTTTGGTTAAATTTCATTAAAATTAATTTTCCTATTTCTCAAAATATATATTCTCAAAAACTTTTATTGTATTTATAGTATTTTATATTATAATTATCAATGCATCTAAAAACCACAGTTTTAAATAGTTTTAAAAAAATCCAGTTTTCAAAAATTTTCCTTTGAACGTAATCGGATATCTTAAGATTGTAAGATGTTACTTTTATCAAAAGGCACTCTGAATTGGAATTATTTGCCAAGCGGTTTCTAAGAGAGTCTTTAATGTTATTCCTATGTAAAAATGACTTGCAGGCATAGATGAAAATATGCTTAAAATAGCAGCTTGTTCAAACAGTTAAATGTTTGAATCGAATTCTATATTTCCAAAACTTCGTTACTGGCATTTTTACTTATGTTGCCTGTTAACCTTTTTGTTTCAATTAATTCCAAATTTTGCCTTTCTTGAATTAAATTTTGAATCTATATTGAACTAGAGTGGAAATCAATCAATTGCATTTCAAATTCTTATATTTCAAACCAGTCGTTCAATCGAACTAATTCAGTGTATTAAATGAAATGAAATACAAGCCATTTTGTAAACTGTAAAATGCAAATCGTGCCCAAAATATTGTGTCGCTTGTTATTAATGACACGTGTGACACTGGTTCATTATCTCCGGTTTAGGGAATGGTCTAAACAAAAATTTTAGTTATAATTGTTATTTAACTAATTAAATTCATAATTAATCAATTTAATTGTGATTGTTAATTTTTCACTGAGGATGAAAACAATTTATGTGAAAATAGTATATACAGGATGAAATGCAGTGTCTTAATTTTAAAAGTTGTTTTCCATTTTTGTTGTTATTGTCTTGAAAAGAGATTTCTGTAAAACACTCTTCGCATGCACTTTAACACAAAAATTCTTAACCTATTGAAATATTATTAGAAAGCATTCCATGTCACTAAATTCTTCTCTGATACTCAAATTAAAGCAAAATTCCCCGCCCAAAATATTAGAAATTTCTTTTGACTCTGTTTCTGTCATATAAATCGCTTCTTCTTTTCAAATCAAATTACTAATAAAAGCGAAAACAGCTGTGTATATCTATGCCTATAGTCATTTTGTCGACAATCTGCTGGACATAGAACTATGAAATGTGTCGTAAAAAATTGTTAGTTAAGATGCTGTTGTTAGGTTAATTAATTGTTAGTTAGGATGATATTGAAGCAAGAACTATAATTGAAATTAAACAACCATTTGTTCTGGTGAGTTCATTGGTAGTTAAAGGTGATTAGACAATGATAAAATCAGAATTTCATTATGTATAAACATTTAAATGAGGATAATAATTATGCAAATAATTGAATTACAAGTGTTCAAAACCAATGATTATGAGATTCGCGACTTATCTATAATATACATGACGGCATTTGCAGTGTCTTTGCAATAAAAATTTCTTTTTGTCCTGAAAGAAAAACGACAGAACAATATTTTGTAATCAACTTGATAATATTTTGCTGGTGAATAAACGAGATTTATTTTTCTAAAACGACTTCTAGGTAATGACAATGTGTACAATTGTAACGATAATGTTAGACGTAAAAATGTCCTTTAAAATATTTTTAAATATATCTAAAACAAGTTACAAACCGTCTTCAATGTGGCATTCATCATTTTCTAAAAGCAATTTAAATCGCAGTATTGCATTATCGATAGCAAATCTTCCTCTAAATCACATATTTTATAATCATAAATAAGGATTTTGTCATACTTTACGCTTAATTGCCTATATTAGCAAATGCCTTTACTTATAATTCCCCATTATAAGCAGTTGCAATGGGGATAACAGTTTTTAGAAGTCGCAGGAATTAAGGTCTGGTTATCGGGGTGTCCAAAAATATTGAAATGGCTGTTTATAATTGGGTCACCAATGAAATATTGCTTTCTTTTGTATGCATGTGTTTATATGTGACTGTATGTGAGCCACAACTTGTATAATAAACAGAGTTTTTAAAATGCCAATTTTCTGTACCTAAAATGGACTACCAGATAACAACTCTTCTTTCTTCAAGAGAAATAGATTATGGTATTTTATGAGGGCTATTTGTTCACTATCATTTTTTACTCTAGCATAGAACAATATGGCGAGACAAGAATATAAAATTTGGAATGAGATCATACTATCAAAATTTAGAACTTTATATCACAATAAAACCATTATTGGTTGATTATTTATCTGTATTATTTTTGTTTGCATATGAACCTAGTAATTCAAAAATGAAATAAATAATTTTAAAAAAGAGTTTTGAAATACAATCTTTATCACAAAATTAGTGATCAATATCAAATTGCTTAAAATAAAGCAGAACTGAGTTGCAAGTTCGATCCCTTAAATAATATGTTTGTTTTTAGTGAAAGTAATTCTACTAGATAGTCAAATAATTAAGGAGCAATTTTTTCTTTTCTTATACAAAAAAAAACTATACTTTTATATTTATAAGAAAAATTTCCCGAAATCAAGAAATTGAATTAATTGCCGTTAAATTAAGAGAGGTTGGAACACCACATTACCCCTTATAACGAATTTTTTGATATAGAATATTTGATACTTTCGAATTTCCCAACAAATTAACTATGTATAACTTTCTGCATCGACATCAAATTGAATTATTACAGTCTCATGATCTGATGAAACAGGAGAGTAAAACCCCCAACAAACTAATTAGAGAGAAAATAATTGATTTTCTCGTGCGAAGATTTGCCTATTTGTTAGTTTTACAAAATGTGCACTTGTCTTAGAATGCTAATAATTAATTGATTTAGATAAAAATATATATTTTTTGGAATGCCCTTCGTAATTTCCCATCTTAAAAAATAAAAATCACAAAATAAAAAGTGATTGAAACCATTTGTAACGGAAGTTAGTAGGGGTAATTATTTATTGACAGTTTCAGAAAATTATTAACAGTCTCGGGTTACATTATGTTCCACATTTTCAATTTAAAAATTCTATTTCAAAACGTGTTCACCTTTCAGTTTCATTTCCTAAATTATTTTAACTTTGATTTGTTTCATAAATAAGTTTATTTCATTTAGCTTTTATTTTACTTTGTGTTTACTTTTTGTATTTTAATACCGAATTAAATTTTAATTTCGATTTTGACAAACATAGTTTAGGCTTTCCGATTAAAACATGGCGATAATATCAAAGAAACAGAAAGTTAGATAACTCTCACTAGGAGGACGTTTGAAATCTAAAAGTAAAAATTCGGAATGAAACATCTCGCGGCTTAATTAGTGAACTCGAAACATCTTTATCGAACGTTGGATTAGTGGCCCATGGCTGAATATTAGATATGTCGTCTACAGATAATTCGACAGATGGTGCTGATCTGTCGAATATATATTAATTAAAATTATCATCCTCTGGGAAATCATCTAACCATTTACAATTCTCTCTTCAGAAAAAATGATGGCAAAGCCACATAGTACCGTGGGATATCCTACAAGTATATAAAAATATATTTCCGTGTACTAACACAAAAACAGAATTAACCAGAGGTAAGAAGCTTTGATAGAATTTTTCCAATGAAATTAAGAATTTCTATTTTGCTTTAATCATTAGTTGACGCTTCCTATTTTTTGCGTGTTTGTTTGTAAGAATAATTCATGAACACACTAAATGAAGAATATGCATATTAGTATGGGATATTTTCACTCATAATATATTTGTAAATTATTATTTAAAATCATTTAACGAGAAGGTCACTAATTGTAATTGCATGCTCAAATCTTTAAATCTTTTACTAAAAGTTGAAACTAAATACACGCCTATATGAAAGTCTTCTCTACAGTGGTTATGTGTGTACGACATAATGAAGAAAGGAGCACTTTCATCTCTAACCAATAAGAACAGCCTTTGGGTATCTTCACTGCCCTGTTTACTTAATTTGGTGGCACTAAGTAGTTTCTATTATTCATCGTTTTCTGCATCAAGAAATAACTTGTGATAATTGTTGTTCTTCTTTATACGAAATATACTATAAGGAAGTTTCCCAAGCCAAACTTTCGGTGAGTTTTTATGACAGAACAAATTTTGTGGAATACATAAAAATGTGCTATAAGAATTTTAATAAAATATTTCTTATTCAACAATCTTATGAATATGGAAAAATTATTTTCAAAATGGTTCTCAATTTTCATGACCTCGATCACATGACTGAATAATTTTTCGTTTTCATACTGCTTTTGAATTCTAGAAAGCGGAATGTAAACCATTTATTTACTTCAATTATAAAGTAATTGCTATTTCATGAGAATTTCTATAGTAACTTAGTGGAGGATGACACTGAATTCTAATGTTTTTAACCACTATTATCAGTATTCTTTTACAATGCTTTTCTAAATCCAATATTAAATTTTGTTTTTCATAATTTAAAATTTTTCTGTTGATGAGGATGCCTATGGCTCAAATATTTCTATAATCATTCAACATTCTCAAACACACACACACACACACACACACACACACACACACACACACACACACACACACACACACACACACACACACACACACACA
>JAPMOQ010054910.1:798636-825132 GCA_026543055.1 Argiope trifasciata
TATATATATATATATATATATATATATATATATATAACAAGAAAATTAAAAATACAGTCATTTTAGACATATTCTATAAAGGCTAAATTTTCTTTATTATAATTCATAATTTTTTAATTTTAGTTATTACGTAATTTTTCTTATTAAATTTAAGGTATCCGCCTACGTTAAAAAGACTGGTTATCGAACATATTGGCGATTTTTTTTGTTGCTATTTCTCGTAATTAAGACTTTTCTCTTTCCAACACAGTTTATCCTTTCAAATAAAAGGCAGGTCTGACCTCTTTCTAGGACAAGGAAGGTCTGACCTATCATTAACATTAATTTTAAAAAATCACGTATTTTCCAGATAGAATTTGTTTTTAAAATCAAGGTTTTCAAAACTTTAATTTTCATAAATATTCTACGCCATTACCATGATACATCAAAAATTAATAGAGGTATATACATAAAATTCTCAGCCCGTGTTTTAAATAATATGGGGAATGAAATAAACCAGAATGTTTATGGTTGGTGAAATACCTTTGCATTTATAGGTGTTTTTTGAAGAATTAAGTTGTAAATTTATGGAAAAAATGCATAGATACACATTTTGTTACTTAAATTTTCTTTGCATCTAAAAATTTTATTTTTTAGATTTTTTTTAGATTTTCAATTCATCCTACTCTATAACTTGTGTACAAAGAAAAATTGGATTGCTGCATTACCATTTTGCGTAGAGTGTTAACCGTTTTGATAAATTTCATTAAAATTTACTACACATTTTCCTGTCTTTCACCATATATTATATTTGCACACAATTTTGTTGTATGTAAAGCATTTTGTATTATAATCGGCAAAACATCTAAAATCCCCAGTTTTAAATAATTTAAAAAATTTTTTTCCTTTCAAAGTAGTCGGATACCTTAAATTTATGACAACAATGCAATGACCGTCATTATATGAACAATATTATATTAACAATAGCAATGACAGACATTATATGAACAATATTATATGAACAATAGCAATGACAGACTCAAACTATGATATAAGCGGCTGATTTAATCCATCTAAGCAATGATAAACATATTTTATCAGCATATGCGGAAATAAATTTTTTCGCATGAAAACTGCAGACAGAAAAATCCAGCAGCTAATAACAAGTGCCAGACATTTTCTTTAGTAGAGAAATTATGTATGGATGTAAAAATTGCTGGCATTTGCGTTCTTTTAAAGTTTTTCTCCTGAAATAAATCTCTAAATCTAATCGCTGGGTTTTTTCCCCTTTTTTATTTCTATTTTTTAGTAAATTTTAATTGGATTGAATTAATGAGTGATATGCCGCAAAGTGGGTAAAGTCTCAGAGTGGAGGGTCATTCAGTATAATGAGAACTGGTGGGAGGATATTGGAATTAATGTATAATTTTTTGTATTGATTGGTCGGATTGGTCGGATGCTAGAAGAGCTAGAGTTTTCTATGTATCATCAAAACGCATAATATTAATATTTTATCACACGATTAAATGATAAATAAAATTATGTTTCCTTAAGGGTATCAGATTAATGAGAAAACATATTGTTGAAAGAAGAATTTATGGAAACGTACGAAGTTTTAAGTAAGGAAGAAGTCTTTGGCTAAAACTAAAAACACGTAAAAGTTAAAAAAAACAATGATTTTTATATAAAATGGATAAAATCAATCATTTTTAAAAAGACAGAAGATAGAATATTGAGGATAATTCAAAATTTTAATTAATAATGAAATTTCTCTATATCAGTAAATAATAATGAAATGATTTTTATAATAAATAATTTACAGTTTCTGGAATCTTAAGAAATAAAGATAGAATAAGTTCTTGACCTTTTGAAAGATCTTGAAAAGATTAACCATTCTTTTAGATAGGCAAGAGACATCTTGCCTATATAAAAGTACCTTACACTTTGTAAATATTACATTCTTTTTATTTTCTTCCACTGTCCATCATTCTTAATAATCTAATTCTTATAAAACTAGGAAAAAGCCTAACGGTAGGAGAAGAGTTTTGGTTTTGCTTATATATTCATAGAATAGAAATTTTTTTTTGGGGGGGGCAGGAATATATCAAAGTGTGTTTAAATGCAAAAGTCTATTGACAGAGATTTTACTCATTCGCTACACTTTCCGCAACATTATTGAAATCCATAAATATCGATTTTTTTTGCGTTATGAAATGTTCATGTTTTTCATTTCTATTTGAATAACAGATGAGAAATGCTCTTCATTAAGGTATCCGACAACGTTCGAAGGAATTTTTTTTTGAAAAAGGCAAATTTTCAAAAACTATTTAAAACTATGGAAACTATGGTTGTATTGTCAATTACAATACAAAGTACCGTAAATAAAACAAAATTATTTTAAAATATAATATATTTTGAGAAATAGGAAAATTTGTAGTAAATTTCAATGAAATTTAACCAAAACCTTTTCGCACTCTATACAAAATGTTAATGCAGCAATCTTTTTATCTTTATACAATTGTTATAGAATATAATGGTGAATTAAATGAACCATAATCTAAGAAAAATTTTGAGATGAAAAGAAACTATAGGTAAAAATATACCGTATATATGAATTCTTATAATTCACTCCTTAATTTTTCTAAAAACATCTATAAACGAAAAAATATTTCTGATCTGCACTGAAATGTTTAATTAACTTCTATTAGTTTTTGAGATTTTAATTAATTTTTATGAAAATTAAAGTTTTGAGGAAATTGAAGCTAAAGATTTAGTTAAAAAAAATTAGATGATTTTAGTTGGATTTTTAAGTTGGGAAAAAAAAAATGTCAATCTGAATGATAGGTCAGGCCTTCCTTTTCCTAGAAAAGATAGACTGTTTTGGAAAGGGGAATGTCTAAACTACAAGAAGACCAATATAAAATCTCTAATGAGGTATATAAACAGAATTTTAAACGTAGGCGGATACTTTAAAATTCTGATAATTTACGATTATTTGATGTATCAAATATAGAATAGATGGGAAATGTTGACTGAAATAGATGGGAAATTTTAAATTGAGAGTTATTGAATGACCTTCATTGTTTTTAATAGTTGAATTCTCATTAGACCCTCTGAAATACGATATCTGAGAACAGAGACCGTCAATACGGGTTTCCGATTAAAGATTATGCAAATCTTTCATATAATGAGCCATACAATTAATGATGGACCCCTTGGAAAATATTTATCGACGCTGGCATAAAAGTTAATGATATCCAATAATCGACTGGAATAAATGGGGGTGATCAAGATCAAGGCCGAGGAGATGATTGAAAGGCGATGAGTAAATGATATCCATGAAAAATTATATATGTGATGTTTCCTATCAACATGCATATTTTTTAATTATTTAGGAATGCTTTAAAGCGTAAGATATATGGATTACTGTTATTATAAGTTGTTGTTAAGGTGTCTGACTATGTTCGCAGGATTTTTTTAAATTGGATTTTTTAAATCTATTTAAAACTATGGTTTTCAGAGATATTGTGAATTATCGGTCGGTCTAATGCCACTTGGTCATACCAAGTATAGCTCTTTCGAATGAAGGCAGAAGTGTGTGCTTTTCGCTGTTAACGGGCACCTTTCTCGAACACACATGGCACAGCTCTTTTTAGGGGGCGGTCGAACTTATTCATCAATCCAAATGTCAGAATTCAGATCCCAATCAGAGACCGACTCATCCCTGATTAAGAAGTATCATTTGTGATAGGAATTTGGAGGACCTATTGAACGTGTCCCGACTGCCATTGGCCAACGAGGCGGTCTTCGGTCGAAACGAGGACAGAACTAGTTACCTTTCGATTACGAAACGGAAGCTCTGCCACCCAGGCTACTGCGGCTCTTTTTTGCCAATTATAATAAAAAAACTATTAATACAACAAAATTATTTGAAAATATAATATATTTTGAGAAGATTGAAATTTTGTAGTAAATTTTTCTGAAGGACCAAAACGGTTAATACTGAACATAAAACTGTATTGCAGCAATACTAGTTTATTGTACACAAGTTATAGAATATAATGGTGAATGAAAGGAACCAAAATCTAAGAAACAATCTTGAGATGCAAAGAAGTTATGGGAACAAATATATATATATCTGTATTTTTTCCCATAAATTTGCAACTAAATTATCCTAAAAACACCTAAACAATTATCCTAAAAACACCTATAAATGAAAAAGTATTTCAACAACCATAAGCCATTTGGTTCATTTCATTACCCATATTACTTAAAACACACACTGAAATATTTACGCAAGTATGTCTGTTGTTTTTGAAATATCATGTTAACGGTGGAGAATTTTTACGAAAGGTCAAGCCTTGCTTTTCCCACAAAAGATGCATAGTTTCGGAAAGAGGAAAGTCTGAACTACAAGAAAAAACAATTATAAAAATAATCACCAATGTGGTCCATAACCAGTGGTTTTAACGTAGTCGGATACCTTAAGCAATACATCATGAGACAAATGCTGAATTTGTATCTTAAGTTTTCACATTTAAGATGTATGTACACACCTGAAACTTCGAAAATCATTCAAAATATTGAATATTTTGAAATATTTAATACTTTCTCTGGTCTTTCCAGATAGCTGATAGCTATCTGGTCTTCTGATAGCTTTTAAAAGATATCAGATTATTATGAATAATCGGAATGTTTCCCGAGTAATAAGGACTTTTCTTTCACTAAAAACTCTAGTTTTGATGTTTTTACAGTCATTTATGAAGAAAGATATTTTCCCACTATGCTGTTTCATTCAAACAATCACAACTCAACAAAAAATGAACCAAATACAGTTATTTGTTCATCAAAATAATCTGTATGAAACAGTGGATTTCTTCTGAATCTATCTAAGTTATATTTACAGAAATAAATTTTTAATAGCTACTTAAAATTTAAAATGAAAGAAAAAATTTCGCTTTCTCTATTCATCATGGATGGAAAAAATTATTAAAAAAAACTATTTTTATATATAAAAATAGTTTTATAACTTGATTGAGGCAGACGACGTAAAAACTGATATTAGGCATCATTTCCACCTAGAATGGTGTGCCTGTACAAATTAAAATTTAAGATATCACGTTTCAAAAATATATTCATTAGCTCATAATTAATTAATTAAGCAATTAATAATTAGTGTAATATCTTTTTTTCTCACTGAAAGGAGTTATACATATATTAATGACCTGTCGTGTAAAAACTGGATTTTTAACGTTAACTTTAAAAAAAAAATCTTTTAGTGTACACATACACCTTAATACATCAAGCATACATACACAGATATTTTTTTAATATTTCATTGATGATTTCGAGCTCAGAAAGTTACCAAAATATAAGACACAGATTTGCCTTTGAAATTCCTAAGCTCTTGGTGACCACATTACATTTTTGCCATGATAAGTTTGGAAATAAAACAACGCTCTAGATTTAAAAAATCAATATGCAATTTGCTCTGTAAATTAATTTTTTACAGTTTCCAACAATTCTCAGAGTCCCTATATAATTGTGATTTTCACCTACTAAAATCGTTTAGGACCTTAAGTTGTATGTTCATTTTTTTATCCTTTTGATCCTATTATCGTCGTAGCTTGAAGGTGAATAGCATTTTTTTTTTCCTTTAAATGCCCAAAGTCAGGCTCACCGATTTTTTCAGATTTTTTGTGTGGTTTTTACAATAAAAAATTATTGAAAATTAAATATTGTCGATAGAAAAAAATGTCAATGCTACGTTTTACGTAATATATTAATAGATAACTAAAAATCGGGGGGGGGGGGTGATCTTCCTATTTAAAAAAGCCAAAAATTTAATTAAAAAAATATTTAATTATTTTAAAAATACTTTTACGGAAGAGTCATAAACTACTACTTTACATAAAAAATGTTAAATATAGTTTAAACATTAAAATTCAAAGAAAAAAAATTGAGGTATTTTATCGCCTTAATATTTTCCATTTTTTGCTACAATTTTAACTTATTTTCAATCTAGCTACTTTGAATTTGTACTTTTATTCGTTTTCGTTTCTTAAGTTAATAATTATCAGAGATCCAAAACTTATAGTTGACTAACTGTAATCATGATCTACTCTTTCTTGAAACGTTTTCAGGTGAACCGAATTGTTAAGACTGAAAATAATTGTAAGGAACCGTTCAGATTCTATTTATTTCCCAATAAGATCCATTAAAAAAGCCAACTTCGAAGGTCGTTTATCAACTTATAGAAGCCTCACTATGTGTTGGAAACAAGTACCAGCTCTATCTCTGGAAGTTTGATAGATAAACATAGCAGTAAAATAAATAATGCAGGTTTATATGATATCTCAAATAAATAATTCTTATCTTGGCCTTCCTAGAGTTCTGCATCGTCCGAAAGACCTATGGATTGGTTCTGTGAGGCTTTAAAACTATATGCTGTTTATTTCATATAATGTATGCAATTGATCTGAAACAATTTAAATTTTTGATAAACACTCATGTAAAATACAGGATACTCTTTTTTGATACACATTAATACACTTGATATAGACACAGATTTTTTGATATATACACTCTTATAAAATACATTCTTGGGGGAAAAAAGTTTTCGCAAAAAGTTCCAAAAACAATGAAATTTTATTGGAAGTAATGCAATAATTTAATAATACCTGCCAGTAGTGCTATGTATTCGTAAGATATTTATGTAACTCAACTTCTAATAATATTACGCTCATGTACTATAAGCAGAATAATTATTACAGGTCATAGAAATCATTTGTTTCTGAAACATAAATAAAAGAACTACTTTTTAAGTAAACTTTTTTCCATATTAAAATTTACTTCTTCTTATAAGATAACTACCTGATACCCGGCACATTGCTGCCTCAAAAGAAATAATTCTGAATATAACGCTTGAAATTTAAAGGAACTGTCTTCTAGAATTGGGATTTATAGAAATAATAGCCTTTAATTTCGTATCGTAAATGAATACAATCATTGACATTGAGTGATATATATAGTACTAGCCGTCTTTGGCGACCAGCTGGTTCGCCATGTGTAAAACGTTCTAAAATTTTCAATTAAATCACATATTCATTAGCCTTGAAGTAATTCAGGGCATTGATTGACCTGAAATTAATATTTTCTTTAAGATGATGGACGGAAAGTTCTAAAAGTACACCTTTTCCTAATAATATTCTTTAATTTTATAAATCAGTCATTTTTAACCATCGGTTATGCTTTCAAAATATAAAAAAAAATTCGATGATGTTGCCAAAATATTAAATGTTTTTTTAAAGACAGCGAAAAAGGGAAAAAAAGTATTAAATTAATGATCCAGATATTGCAAACGATTAAATAAATATGCCATTAAGTCGGGATTTCAATGCATATCCTGCCTAAATTCAATCAGGTTTACTGTAAATAAAGATGATTTATGGAATAAATGATTTAGATATTGCAAACGATCGTAGGAACCTTTGCTTTGCATTTATTTTTTTTAGAAAATATCACATTTTATGTTTCTTTTATTTTATCCAGTCACGTGCTGAAAGTTACATTTCTTTAGATTTATTCTGCGATGATATTTTTTTTTATTTGAACTTCCGGCATTCTTTTATTTTATCCAGTCACGTGCTAATAAAACATAGTTAAAATATTTCTTTAAAAATTCGTTAAAAATCGAAGCTTAAGTTATACATTAAAACACTGATACCATTAGAAGGCTAATTTTTTTATCTTTAAATTGATGTAAAAATCATGTTTATGCGATCATATTTTTGGAAGTTATAGCGGAAAAACGTCGAAATTTCGCTTAAATTTTAATTAATTCAAATTCTAATTAAAAATTCGAAAAAAGGGCTCCGAGGTGCACATTCCGGACCTCCAAGGTATACATGTACCAAATTTGGTAGCTGTAGGTCCAACGGTCTGGCCTGTAGAGCGCCAACACACACACACACACACGCACACACACACACACACACACACACACACACACATTGAGCTTTATTATAAGTATAGATATAGATAAAGGAGAAGTATAAATAGTATTTGTTCTATTCTTTCTTACTTCATTATTCAAGCGCTTAAGAGTAGACAGTATTTTGTATGTTTGTTTTTGTTTTTCAGTCTTCAGCAGAAACAAATAAATTTCTCGATCGTCTAACTCGTAAGCATTCAGTATACAACTGTTTATGGGAAAAACACGGGTTTTTTAGTTTCAGAATTTAAAGTGCAAGATATAAGTAGTCAAAGTTTCATCGCAATTGGATGAGCAGCACGGCACAGCAGCGCATAAGATACATACAACAAACATTGCTTTTTATTTATATAAATTGCATAATTTTACTATGTCTATAACCAATCCTGTAAGAGCAAGCAATAACTGGTTGAGGTTTTATCATGATCGGGTAAGCGGTACGGCAACGCATAAGATGCAAACCAACAAAAATTGATTAATCATTGGTTAATAGGTGCGGAAAATAAATAGATTAAAAATTTTTTTTAGACAATTGTACTATCCCTATAACTATCCCGTTCATGTAAGCAGTAAGCTGACCAAGTTTCATAGCAATCGGATGAAAGGTTTAGGAAGGCATAACAGACATACAGATGAACATACATTTTTCATTTATATAGATAATAAATTAGATATTTAGGGAATTTTTATAAAAATGTTTGAGAGTGTTAGAATGTTTCTTTTTATTTACATTTCATGACTCGTTGGAGTGTATATCTATGATAAACAATCCATGAAGGCAATTAAATTGCATTTATTTTAAGGACTTTTTCCCATTTATCTTTTCCTACCGTTTATTTTTAATATTATTTTGCTTCATCCATTCCCCAAGTTCTGAAAACCTTTTTCTTTTTAATTTCAATGTTTCAAATGAGAAAATTAAGCTTAGCTACTCGTTATTTGATTTATTATTAATGCTAAACGAAATAAGAAGACATATTTAATAATGTATAATATTAAAAGGAAAGATGCCATCATTAATAAAACATTAATTACAACAACAAAACAAACGTCTGTCGTAATATTATGACAAAAATTGTTGGGCTATTTTTATATGTCATTGTTAACATATAAGCAAGAACATATTTGTCTAAAAATTCCATACTAATTTAGTTTCTTGGTCGTCATAAGAAAAATTCTCTGATAGAAGTGAAATATTTAAAAATTTAAAAGGCAAATTTCGTCTCCTTATCTTTAATTCATGAACACAATCCATGTCGTTTTGCTCAAAATAATAAAATTTTCATTTGAATTTTCAGATTATCATGCAAATTTTGTTATCAAAATCCATAGATATCTACATATATATGTTCCCAAAATTATTTTGCTGACATAAAATATATAAAATATCATTATAAAATATAAATCAGAAACCACGGAAGTGTATAAATTTTTATCATAAATTATTCCCATATTTATTATTCGTAGGGATATTGATAGAGATCTTATTTGACCCCCTTTTTTTTTCTTGTTGCTGAATATTATGAATTCACAAAAATTAGCATTTTAAACACATTTGAAAAATTTTTCGGAATCAAATTTTTAATCATTCCATTGCTATAGGGTAATACAAATACGGGACATATCTTTGTTGTTATTTTTAATTCTAACTTTGTAATAAACATTGGGTCGTCTTATTTTTAGGCTTTATTATCTTGTTTATTCTCTAATGCAGAAATTCGTGAGCTTTCAAGTAATGCAATACGTTTTTTTCATAAAGGAATTCATACCGCCCACAGGGAAACTATTGTTGTTATTAGTAGCAGTATTTTGAGGGAGAGGAAAATATCAGTTTTTTAGAAGTAAAGAGGAATTTTTAACAAGAAAAAAATAATGTGGAGTAAGCATAGCATATTGTTACGGATTTCACTCCGTTGGGTTCTTTTAGTAGTTTGTTTAGAGATAAACACAAGCACTCAGCCATCAGTAAGCCAACTAAATGACCTCCCCCCTCCATAAGGTACACGGATAAACCCTCGTAAGACTGAAAGACCCACCCACCGTTACAGCAACACTGGGGGGAGCTGTGGTTCAGTCCTAAGGGCCGCCACCGGCCACGGCACAATCTTCTCCGTTGGGAGTACGTCCCGTTATCAATGGGAGGGTCAGTGCCCCCACCTATTATTGTTCCTACCGAGTTGGCGAGATCCACCCACCATACCGGAAGCATCCCATCTCCATCAGCATTAAGCCTCAGTAAGAAAAAAGCGGCGTTTATTTACACGAAACCAAGACAGCACAAAGATGACGAATATGTACAGTGAAGATGAATACACAGCAATAAGCAATAACAACAGTAGTCCACGAATAGAATTCCAATAGTAAAAACTTTGCCACCGGGCTGCCGTCCTTTTATAGTTCCAAGGAGGTGGGGCTGGAAGCCTCTAGACCAATCAGGCATATCTTGATTTCTAATGGGTAGATCTACAAAATTATCGAAGTTTCCAGTATTATCCATTTTGTTGCCAAATTCCTCACCAATCGCCAGATTGTGCCCAGTTTGTCGCCAAGCTGATACATAAAACCCGATACATTAAATCATTTTTTCCGGTAAAACATTGAACTGTTGGAAAGCCGTATCGTAGATTCGTAACAATATATATACCCAGATACTAACAAGCAGCTTAAAAATTTATGCGTATAAAAAGTATATTGATATAAATGGTATAAACACGAGTTGCTTCTCCTGACTCATCCTTTTTTGTAGTTTTCTTATCATGTCACTGAATGTAAAATTAAATCTATGCAAATTTCGAATCTGTTGTTGCTGACAAAAACCCCGCTTCAATTTCAGTCTCTTTTTGTTTTTAAGTTAAATATCCGAAGTGTATTGCTTCAAAATATCTGATTCCAGTTCCGATAAAATGATATGTTAACGTTTGAAACTACCGATTTTTCTCTCGTGCATTCAGTTTTCTTTTCTTTTCTCCTTTTTAGTCAGTAAACATTAAGCCAAATCGGCAACAGCTTAACCACCTTTAATCTCAAAAGAGATAATCTTAAAAAAAGACTTTTTGTTACTGTCCCATTATTTTAAACAAAGGTTTTAAGCAAATAAAGAAATTGATGAATATTTTAACTATAAATTTTCGAACTAAATAAAAATAGTAACAATTTCTTTCTTTATTATATTTGTTTAGAAATATTCCTAATTTTTTAAACATTAATATTATTAAATTTTAAAATTATCATATTATGAGGAATACATTTAAACACATCTAAAACATAGTAACAAATAAATCTAATACTATAATACGAGGAATGGTTGCCAAGTCGAAAATCGCCCCAGAATTAATAAACTCCGGTAAACTTGGGGGTCTGGGGTTTTTGGCCACGAGGAATCGATTGGCGCCGGTTTTGAAGCGCTACGGTCGAGCAGTTCGGAGTTACAGATAGAATATTTTCAAACTTTATTAGTTCGTCATAATGGCTACTTAA
Organism: Argiope trifasciata; assembly: GCA_026543055.1. Taxonomy (NCBI): domain Eukaryota; kingdom Metazoa; phylum Arthropoda; class Arachnida; order Araneae; family Araneidae; genus Argiope; species Argiope trifasciata. The sequence continues at coordinate 810,086 of JAPMOQ010054910.1, forward strand.
ATTTTCAAGCGGTAACGTGCTGCCATCTATAGCCAATATGGCGAACTAATAAAGTTTCATGTTTATGCTGTTATAGGTTTATAATATGTTTCTTATGTATGTATATATGTTTGGTTTTTCTAAATAAATTTGTCAAAAATATTGAACTTCAACACACTTCAATCTTTACCTTTACTTTACCTTTGTATAGAATAGTTCCCTTTCCAAACTCTAACTTTGTTTAGAATAGTTTACAATGGTGCACTTTAACCGGTTATCTTTTCACCAATGGTTTCACAAATTTTCTTATGGCATGTATTGTTTTGATAAATCACAATTAAAAATTTAAATCTTCGAGTTAGCTTCGATACCTGTTTTCTCCGAGCGGAGCTCGGTCACCCGCTGGTAAAACAAAAGCAAGAGATATTTGAATTTCAAAACCCATCTTTCGGCACTTCATTTCAATGCATTTTTTCGTTTCATTCGTTTTCACCTTTCATTTTTTTAAATGTATGTTTATTTAATAATCAAATGAGTAGTTCGTTGCCAATACAAGCATTTGAAGGAAAATAGAATCAGTAAAAGATAATTCAAATGAAGAAAAATTAAGTTAACAGATATTTAATAAAGAAATAAAATCATAACTATTCTGCTAATTTTTTTTTCAGAATTCAAAATTGTTATCGAATGTTTGAAGAGAGAGCACAAACAATAGCTTGATATTAATCAATATTATCTGCTTTTATTTGAAATGTATTTATTAAGGAAAAATTCGCGAATAGGTTCTCGTGTAATAATAAGCTTTTGGTTAATTCCCAGTGAACGGTACGCTCCTTGTCAGCCATCTTTTTTTGGCGACTATTGGCGAAACACGACTCCGCGAAACACACGCCATGTACCTCAGCCTAACACGCAGCGGGACACCGACCGTTCGCCATCGCAACATCGGAAAACGTGACGCCGAAGAGGATCCGATAACGCACACAAACAAAAGGAGAGAACGAGGTTACCATCTTTTAACGGGAGAGAAAGGGTGAAGGAGAAAATAAGTATCGCCCGAGAAATGGCGCCAAAAATACGCCAAAAAATCGCCAAAATAGAGCGTACCGTACACTGGGATAGAGCCTAAGCTTTTTGTTACAGATTTCACTTCCTTCGGCTTCATTTAAGTTAGTGTGTGTATGATGTGAAAAAATTAGCAGGCCTCAGTAGAAAAAAATTACGGCTTTTATTAACAAGAAGACAGGACAGCACAAAGACGACAAGTATTTACAGTCGAGACCAGCACACAGCAGCAAAAAACAGTAACCCACAAGTAGAAATCCGGTAGTGATAACATCCACAGCACACAAAGCGGCCAGATAGGATTTATCAGGAGAGAGAATCATAGGATCTTTGCTCTAAAGTCTCTCCATACGGCTGAAAAACTCCTCTCTCTCTTCTCGTTGTAGCTGTACTATTACCATAAGACTGGCTACAGGGCTCGAAGCAGCTTCCACTACAGACAACAAGGCACACAGTTCAGTTCAGCACTAACTTGAATCCGCTGTTGCTTCGCTACAATCTCTAAAACTTGCTATTTATTGTTGATTTAGACTACTACTTGTAGCTTGAGAGAGCCGGTATTCAATAGTTCCCCGGAGGCGAGACTAGAAGCGTCTAGACCGATCAGGCGTATCTTGGGTCCTAATGAGTGGATCAACACAATTCTCAAAGTTTCGACCCTGATCTATTTTTTCGAAAAAATCGCCAAATGGTCATCAAGTTTCACGCCAAGCTTTTGAATCATTAACTAACAGCATAAGGCAACATTCAATACAGAGATATGTAAATCAGTTTTTGAGGTTATAGATCCAACTATTCTGCGAAGCAGCATCACGAATTCATAACATTATCCTTTTTCAAAACCATGAAATAAAAATTGTAAAAAAATACATTACAATTATTATTACGTTAAAATGCTCATCATATTAAAATGAATTATTCAAAATATGTACTTCGATTGACACTATAACATCATTTATAGTCATATTTAATGTTTTTCTTTTATGATTAAATGATTGACTCGGGCATCTTGAAAAGAAAGATGTTTACAAACCTGCAGCTAAAAATAGATTTTCCCATCCATTAGAAGTTAAAATGAATTTGGCCCCTTCCGTTGCCTTTAGTCTGATTACATTAAAGACAAAATTTTGATGATAAAAGAGGATGCAAGTAAAGAAAATGCTCCAACTTGTTGCCACAAACTTAAATAAAAAAGTTTACAGAAGGTTCAAACAAGAAAATTTATCTGGGGTTTTACTCTAGTATATTTTTTTAATGTTCCCTACAAATTTAAGCAATAATGGAAGTGCATTTAATATCGTCACAGAAACGTTGTAAATAAAACAATAAAGTGATACAAAATATAAATGAAATATTTTTTTTAATTTATTACAATTTGAGAAAAAATTTGCGGGAATAAAACCGATTTCGCCTGTTTATTTGTTTGAAATTTAAAGTCGTTTGAAAGACAGTTCAAGCATAATAATAATCTCAAGAGTTATTGACGGTTAAAAAGTTGAAAATTCAATTCATTTTTAAATAAAATAATAAATAATAATTTGAAAAAAAACTTTTTTTGGGGATTAACTATTTAATAAGTCACAATGTATTATATTTTACAGCAATATGTTAATAGTTTGCTTTATGAGTGTTTTCAATAATTTTTGTCTCATGACTGTCTTCGAATGATTTATTACATATTTTAATAACCAATCTGTAATGTTTATAAACGGGATATCTGAGCTTAATTCCCAAAATTGATTTATTATCATATGAGATCATAATGTTATTTTCGTTAGAGAGTTTTGAATAGCTGAGGACAACAAATGATTGTTCAAAATCACGTTGGCAGCGAATAAAGCATAAATGGCAATATTAATCTTCGACTTTTAATCGCATATATTTTTACTTGCTTTAGATAGTATATTGTATTATCATTATCTACACTTCTTTGAAAGCAGATGCGTTTTTAAAAGATTGATGTAGAAGTATGATACCATAGCTATATTGTAATTTTTTGGAGGAAATTAAATAATTTCATTTGTATAACATGTGAAACAAACCTTTTACTCTCATTTCATCACAGTTTTGATAAAAGTATTTTCTTTCTTCCCCAATGGGAAAATATCACTTCATTCAATCGTAAATGGGAAATATTGAAGGACATGACTCCTTTTCTAAGATTAATCCGTTGTGAAACTGTTTTATGATATAGAAATTATAAAAAAGCAGTTTGCACTTACAAGAATTTTGTTTTCATAAAACAATGCTACCACGGTTGAAAATTATCATTATATATATATATATACAGGGTGTCCCAAAAAGATTGAAACGCGCTTTAATTCTTTAACCGTTAGAGATAAGTAGGTAATGTAATTTGAAAAAATGTTCAAAATAAGATAGGAAAGAAGATTACATTAAGAAAATAAATATACCTATGAATTTTAAAAAGTTACACTTTGTAAATTTTTATATAACCCCTCTATGCAAATTTGGTCAATTAGAAAGTTTTTCCTTTCCATCCCAGAAGACCATTAAAAAAAACTGCATAACTGTATCCTTAAAATTGTGTGAGTTATGCGTAATTGAAAATTGAACGCTGTTTTTAGTGACCATATACCAAAATGGAAATGTAAATTTGCAACAATTTATAAACACATAAATTTTTTTATATTATTTACAAAACACATTTTTGCGTATTTACGGTAGATTCACGATGCAGTTACAGAATTGTCTTTTATTTTAATCTTATCAGGGACAAGTAATTTTATGCCATGTATTCTAAATTTACATTAGAAATTTTATAAGATTTCATTGAAAATCAATAAAAGCCATTTGACAGAATTCTTTAGCAAAATTTATGAAAAAGAAAAATACTGTTAAATTAGTCTGGTAGAATTTTTATTCTTTTCAAATTCATCACATTTATGTCAAACCGATATTCTAACAAATTAACTGCCAGACGATTTTTGCCTTTCATTTAACTGGAATTTAGCCGCTTCTAATACGTGTATATTAAAGTTTTTTTTATTTATTTTTAAGTTACATAAAGAAATGTAACTGACTGTAACTGACCTTAAACAAAAGATAATTAATGCATGCAATAATATTACAGGAGGAGAATTCCAAAATATTTACAGGAGCATTATTAGAAGAGCCCAATTATGTATTGGTGTTGATGGAAAACATTTTGAGCATGCTTTATGATTCGTGTGTTTTTAAATGTATTTTCGTTTTATTTATTATTATTTTTTTATGTTACACTTCTTACAATCTTATGTTGTCAAAACTGTTTAACTCCATCAATAAGGACTCTATTTAAATGCCATTTTGGATTTATTTTACACTTATTATCTTTTTTTGATCAAAGAATTTCTATTATCAATTTGGATATGGTCCCTATTTTCACAGACGAAAAAGTCTTTCAAGTGGTATGGAAAAGTGACATAAGTCAATTTTTTTTCTGTGTTATTATTTAAAAAGTTTTAAAGATACAGTTATGCAGTTTTTTTAATGGTCTTCTGGGATGGAAAGGAAAAACTTTCTAATTGACCAAGTTTGCATAGTGGGGTTGTATAAAAATTTACAAAGTGTAACTTTTTAAAATTCATAGGTGGATTTTTTTTCTTAATGTAATCTTCTCTCCTATCTTATTTTGAACATTTTTTCAAATTACATCACCTACTTATCTCTAACGGTTAAAGAATTAAAGCGCGTTTCAATCTTTTTGGGACACCCTGTATATATATATATTTACAGAGAGAGTGAGAGAGTTTAGTTTAGTTATATTAACGTCCCGTTTTAAAGCAACACGAGGGCTATTTTGGGACGGACCTCGTTTTTTTGAGCCGAGGTCAGATGACGAGGACGACACCTGAACTGACACCCCCCTCTCCACACCACACCAGCGCGAGGACGAGAGAGAGAGAGAGAAGAATTCATAGAAAGACTGATAGAGAAGTGTAATGGAAGCTTTATTAGTCAGATAACATCCTCAAGATTTGAGTGATCACTTTAGTCTTTTTTTGTGGTCATGCCATCTGGCTACGAACCGTAAGATCGCGAGTTCGATCCTAGCAATCGCTAATAGCAACAGACGCCTCTTGATTGTTTCAAATCGGTTTAAACTGGTTAATGACTTGAATCAACTAAGGCAAATAATAACTTAAAAGACAACAATATTCTCACATGATAATTTGAAATCTGAGATTTGTAAATTGAATTTTAATTATTATTTATATATCTAAAATCATTATTAAATTATGGGTGAAAGATAAATCGCTTTCGCTTCCTCTTCTGAGTGATTTGGCGGAGATTCATCCTCTTCGGAGAAGGGTGACTTCGGGTTCTAGGGACTCTGATCGATGATGATGTATAGAATCTTTCTCGCAATGGTGTCATGAGAAATATTTCATTTATTCCCGTGGATGGTATTTCAGTCCTTATGTTGTTCAGAATAATTGCATATCTTTTTTTTTGCTTTGTGTTATTCTTCTTGTTATTATATTTGAAAACAGTTATCTAATTTTGGATTTTAATTGCATTAATTTTTGCATTTTCCTCAATTATTATATCCACATAGTTTTCATTAAATTTGGATCTTTTTCATTTTCTACAATTACCAGAATATCTTTTTTTTTCTTCAAAATTGTTTTAAATAATTTTTCAAATTTATACCAAATGTTCTTTTTTTTTTTATAAATATTTAAAGGGATTACTTTTTAAAAATAAAACGTTTCCTTATGTTCAATGAAAATAAAAGTTTAATATCTAAGAACATAGGTCAAACTATAAAATAGAGGCGAAAAACTGTAGATTTTCATTATCTACTCTTTTGAATATTCCAAGATTTTATATGAAAACTTAAAACATATATTTGTACAACGTTAGTTTTTTTTTTTTTGTAATAAAATAGTTAACGATAGAATGATAAAATTTTTTTACTATTTCGTATAAAATAAAATGATTATAAACGCAGTCTTAAATATTTATCACTATCGAATGCGCAGTTTATCAGGCATAAAATGTAGTCTTTAGTTGCAGATTCGATTGTGAAGATTTGAAATTAGATTTTTGTTCATTTGGGAGGAAAGTGTTGAAGTTTTCATTTGTACAAACAGGTTTTTACTAAAACCAAATATATATTTCCTAAGTGCACAAAATTAATCAAGCTTTAAAATAAATTCATTCAATAAAATTGATTCATTTAAGTTAATTACTCATAAAAATTTCACTGATTCCATTTCCAATTCAATTATTACTGTTTTCAAAAGATTTATATTACGTAAACAAGTAATAATTTATTTTATTTCTGTAATTAAATGCTTTTCTGAAAAAATTAATCTAATGTTTATACAGACTCTTCGTCCTTTGTATTTTGATAATTAAGTAAAAAAGTGAGGTTTTAGTCTTTTGCAACCCTATCTAACAGAATTATGAAAAGTATCATTACTTTAGAGCAGTCAAAAATTTCATTATTTTAGTTTAATAAGACTGTGAAAATCTGGGCTCTGATTTTTCCTCCAAGTTGTCAAAGGAAGAATGTAAAATTGAACATTTTTATATAAAAGTTATATTTATAATTCAAATGAGTTTTTATTTGCAAAAGAATCTGACTTTTTTATTAATTAGTATTTCAAGGATAATTTCTTAAATGGTGTTCATAGGTCAAAGAGTCTGTAAAGAGAACATTTGCCGAGTCTAAGTACATAATTCATGTAAACTATTTTTCTTTTATATGTGTAAATCACGGTTTAAAAATTGGCTCCTGAACTCTATTTAGAAGATATACTCTTTGTATATTAAGCCTTTTTTAATTATTGATTTTGTCAAGTTTTCTTATGAAAGTACAACTTGTAGCTTAAATTTTTTTCGTAAGAATTCGCTTACTGTAAACTATATTACTAATGTGTTTTAAATGAAAATATTTATTTATATGGCCAGATGATAAGTAATATTGAAGCAAGATAAATTTTTGAACTTTAAGAGAAGTTATAAATGACTTTTGTGCTGCGATATTTTTGAAAGTTATCACCGAAAACAGTCAAAATCTTGTTAATTTTCCATTAATTAAAATTCATTTTGAATTTTGAAAAAAAAAAACATCTCCAAAATGCAAATTTTTATTAATTAACGAGTTTGTGTGGTAAGTTTGGTAGTTCTATATCAAATGATGTATCCAATGCAAGGCCAACATATGGAAACGTTTTCACGTTTTTAATATCTGAGATAAAGATAGTATTTTGAGCTTGAATAATCTTTTATATACATAATTATTATACTTAAAAAAATCAGCTTTCCAGGAAGAATTACATATGTCTTTAGCTATTTTAAACAATTGTTTTTAGTAGTTCATTCATGGAAGGTTAAAATGCCAGTAATAAGAAAGAGATCGATGTTTTTTTGAAATCTTTTTTACTTCTAATTAGAATTGCGGGGAAATCTCAGCTTTGTTTGATCTACATGACCCATCTAAAGACTTAAAGTTTTTATTGTAAAATAATTCGTAAATTACAAGAAATTCTACTATTCAGATGCTTGATTTGGACAAGTTATTTATTAGATGAGATTGAAATTATTTTGCTGCAACAATTAGACAAATAATAATAATGAAATCAACTATTGCAACTTTCAAGTTACCATGTGAGAACATTACAATTGTTTTAGTTATTATTTGCCTTAATTAATTTAAGTCATGAACCAGTTTGAAATAATCACGAAAATAAGAGAGAGAATTCTCGTGATTATTTCAAACCGGCTAAACTGGTTAATCACTCACATTAATAAGAGCAATTTGTAAGAATTCAGAGAATGTATAATTTGGAAATCAAGTTGAAACTTTAGCTGGCGATAAATCGCCAAATGAATGCACTATTTTTTACTAACCTTATTTTAGTTGGTTATATATATGAGTTAAAATTATATATAAGTATATCTTTATATTAGGTGAAATTATCCCGAAACCAACAATCTTTATCGATTAACAAAACAATATTTTAACTTGTTTGGTTTATTTAAAAAAATACATTTGGCGATAAATCGCCATATGGGACAACCTTCTGCATTATTTTCTAATTTTATTTTAATTAATTTAATTTATCCCTGACACCACAATCTTTATCGATTAAACAAACAATATTTTAAATTGTTTAGTAAACTTCTATAAAACGTTGCTCGAATTAGGCAATAACACTGTGATTTCCAGGCGGGAAACTACAACAGCAAACGATAGACAATGAGAAAATAATTCTGTGAACGGCAAAAATTAAAAAAAGCGTATAAATTGCCAATTTGTTTTCTACGCATTTTGAGACTTCAACAATTTATGGTCTTCAAATCCTTCCAAAAGCTTCAAGGGAAAACAACATCATATTCTCACATGATAAAAAATATATATTTATAAATACACAATTTTTTATTATTTATAACAATTAAATAATGTCAAATGAATACGAAAAATGTCGTTCAAGAATTTGGAAAAGAACTTATAGCAAGACTGCATCATACTAAAAATACGTTTCTATCGCATCTATTTTCAAAGATAATGAAACTGTAATCGCGACTGCATGCAGGCGTAAAACTTCGAAAGTTTTCCTGTAGATTTTAAACTCTACGCTAGGAAGCAAAATGCAAGACATTTGAATAATAAAAGAGAGGAGGAATTCTGAAGCAGATCTGCTTCCTCCGCTGAAGATTATATTTTGAACAAGAGAAATGTGAAATCTTTTAATATTCTTGAAGAAAGTGGAGAAGATGTACAGTGCGTTCAGTATGAAATCGTACACAGGGTTTCTTATGCAATTGAAATGATTTTTTTCTGATTTTATCTACATTTAGAATTTAATTTAACTTCAAAAGTTTACATGGAACAACTCTATCTTATTTCGATTCTTAAAAAAGTGTGCAAAAGATGTTTATATTTGAATTTCATAGAAATTTCTGCAATAAAACGATTTTTATAATATTCAGGGTACTCAAACATACGGGATAGTTAATTTTTTTAACCCTTAACTAGGGACGTGTGGTCTGTGAGACCGCTATCGATGGACTTTCTCTCATCCCTATAATATTTTTAGCTCTACTGAATGGATTGACCTTGTAGCTTCCTGTTTCGTGACCTTCAGTATTCGCGCACTTTTTCAACCGATTTCAGCAGATGCTTTTTAAAATAATTCAGTTATTTCTTTGAAGGACGTCACTGAGACCGCTTCTCCCAGTTAATTTCCCAGTGATAAACAAGGCTTAACAGATAGAGCGAAAACTTGGGCCCAGAAATATCATCCAATTCACTGATTCTATTATGACACTTTTAAATGAAGCAGAAACTGATTTCAGTGATAAGGATAATTGTGCAGAGGATTTTTTTTGATGAAAGCTAGCATTCCACTGATTCTGATATGTATGTTCGAACATCATTTTTCTAGTAATAATGCATTTTGAATTTTTTAAAAATAAATTAATATAGCTAGATATAAATATTTATAAAGAATTTATAGGAAGTTTTTGATGATAGATCTTAATTTGTAAGTTTAAAATGCTCTAGAAAACTGTGCTATGAAAGGCATACAAGCCAATAAAAAAAAGGCAAATTTTACCTATTGTCAATTTTTATTTTTATGATTGTGGAATCTTACATTATAATGTTTTCTATATACTTTTATATACTGGAAAAATAAATATGATGTAAAAAGTATAAAGTAAGTATGTTTTTCCTAGAATATTATCTATTGCTGCGTGTAATTTGAGAAGAAAACGTATGTTCCGACGCATTTACTTTTTTCAGTAATAAAATATTTAGAAAAAAAAATCTAAAACATATTTATATAGTAAGAAAAATATCTACAGAATATATTAGTTGAAATATATTATTTATTGTATTATTTGTATAATATATTATATTATTTGTAAAATATATTATTTGAGTGTAACTGAAATGTGGTGTCATGGACCACATTCATTTACACTCGAATTAAGTCCTAAATTAGTTAAATCCTGAATTTTCCTTCCTCAGTTAAATCCTAAATTTTCACTTCCCCATTTAAGGGTTAAGTTTCTTGTCATAAATTGAAGTTAATCTTCAAAGAATTATATAGGAAAACGGCACAATTATAGTATAGTGTTTAAAATCGGAACTTATACAAGCATATAGAAATTAAAAATATAGAAGAGACTGCGGTGTTAAAATTTTAAAACAAACAGCCTTTTTTCACAAATGGACAAATAATATTCTTACGGAACGACCTTCGCTAAATCCATTGAATCAGTTTGATTAGTTTAGTTATATTAACGCCCCGTTCTAAAGTAACACTAGGGCTATTTTGGGACGGATCTCGTCATTTTAAACCACGATCGGATGACAAGGACGACGCAAGAACTGGCACTCCCCTCTCCACACCACACCACATCAGCGGTAGGACGTTTGGCCTGATGGGTTTAATGTGCAAGAGACGCCTCACATGACGGTTCTTTGGTGGAATCGTGTCTCAAACCTGAAACTCTCCAGTTCCGAAGCCGAGATGTTACCACTAGGCCACAGCAGCCATCCGTTAAGTCAGAGAGTTCGCTTATAATATATATATGGTGTAATACAAAATCAACAAGCATCAATAGGAAATGATGATGCGTATTAATACGAAGACTAGATGACACATATTCCAAAATGCAGACTAAACGTACACAAGTAATACACAGCACGACATTCAGTACAAACAGTAGCTCACAAGTAACAATATGTAATTAACAGCAATTACAACACACATTAAGGATGAAATAGCCTGGTCAGTAGGGAGTTGGACTCGTGTCCGTTAAGTTACGACTTCGAACCCAGCCGAAGAATCCCTGTGTATGGTAGTGACTGACGCACGTATAAAACACTCATGGTCGCAAAGTCCTCCATGTCGAGAGTAATACTACTGAGTGTTTTGGTTCAAAAATTTCGTTCTCCGTTTCAGGTCTAAATTTCGATATGTTGTAAAGAGAACGAAAATGCATGAATGAAAGTCCACCCGTTAAAAAGGGTTGTGAAGCGTGAATGACTCTTGACTCTAGATGGTGCCTCTGAAAAAATCAAGAGACGTATCCTATTGGCTCAAATCGCTGTCTACGTCACATTGGGCTTGTGCAATGGCAAGTGCCATAAGAAGCAATACAGCATACAAAGTGTCCTGACAGAACTCAGCAGGAGGAGGGAATCTGTGGAGCTACTCTCTACGCTTTCTCCAAACGCATGAAATTGTCCACTGTCTTGTCACTTTAATTTTATCCAACTGCTGACACACTTCCACACTAGCTACTCCACACACAATTCGATGTTCTTTTTGTAATTAATTCCATGATTCGGTACACAGCTTGATTGGATTTCAAATTCAAATTCGCTGTTCACTTCATTTCGTTTAGCCAATGGAATAAAATCAAAAAGTTCTTACTTTCAGCAAGAGTCTGGAAGAAACTAGTGAATTTTCACATTTTGTTTTGGCCGAATTAGTATGTCTACAGCAACGCGCGAAGACAAACAACACAACTACACATCACTATACACAAAATAAGACTGACACAGAAAACAAACTCAGAAGGGACATAGCGACCTTGGACCTCAAAGGACATAACCTTGAACTTCAACTAGCGTAAATAAAGCTTTAACACAGTTCAATTCACAGATTGTTAGTGCTCCACTCAACCCATCGCTTCCCTGAATTGGTCCTATCAATTCACCGTTGACACGCTATGCTTGATTAATCTATACTAGTAGACAATTGTTTTCTATACCTGCAGACGGCTATTTTAGGTTTGAACTGCTACCTTTCTATAATTTCTGGAGTAGTGCAGATAAGTTCTAGATCAATCACACATATTTCAGCTCATATTGCTTCCATCTTGAAAATACTAGCATCATTTATTTTTTCACCAAATTAGTCGCAAAATGGTCACCCAATTTTTTGCCAAACCAGAAGGTCCCTGAGCCAGCATCCTATAGAGGTGATCATAAGATTATCTTTCATAAAATGGAACTATGTCCTCGGAGACGTGGCGGTAAGTCTTGGTTTGGGATACATAAGGTTTCAGATTCGAGACACAATTACGTCGAGGAAACGCCATGTACGGGTGTCTGTTAAATCCGTCAGTCTAAACGCCCTCAAGCTGGTGTGAAGTGGTAAGGGTGTTCCTTAATCGTCATATTGCCGTGGTTCAAAATTACAGTCCGTCGCGAAAGCCCTACGTTGCTATAAAATGGTACGTTAATGTAACTAAACTAAACTAAACCGACGATGGAATTAACTGTTCTGTGAAGCAGCAATACAGATAGGGTGGTTTATGCTGTGGTGCCAGCGCCATTTTGGAGATTGAATTCTGCCAAGGATTGAACTCCGGACCTTACGATTTGCAGCCGCTTAACATATCCTCTAGACAAAAGCGATCACTAAGGTTTAGTGGCTGTTACTGGGTTATTAGTATATCTCCACAGTTCTCCCCCGCCAGTGACTCGCGATGAGACGAGCGATTTATAGCGCCAACCGTTATGGCGAGCGTGTGAGAGTTGTTGCTGCTGCTGTGTCAAGTGAGTCTGACGACTTTTAGTAGCGCAAAATGTTATCTCGAGTGAACAGCAAGTTCCGAGGTCACCATTTTGGCGAGTTTTTTTGTGAAATGAAATTTGGCCTCTGATGCCTGATGGAAGCTTTAGGCTTCGGGATCCGATGTTTCTTGATTCGAGGCTCTATTCTACTAATTGCTGTGTATGTGGATCTGATGCAAGGTGCACGTCCTCCAGTTGTGTGGCATTGGAATTTGGGGAGGAGCAGCGATAGCAAACTAAGTGTTAATTTAAGAGAAAGTGCAAGAAAAATGAAATCTACTATCGCAAAGTTCAAGTTATGTGAGAACATTATAATTTTTTACACTTAGCCGTCTTAATTAATTCAAGCCATATATATATATGTGTGTGTGTGTGTGTGCGTGTGTGTATGCATGTAATGATAATTTTTTTAATTTCATTTTCTATTCCCCTTGTTAGCAAACAAAGTTTTAAAGCTCTACCAATTTTGAGATGGAAAAAAAACATCGTTTTTCTTAATATCGATGCGTGGGTAATCTGATAGCCTTCTAATTGTATCAAACCTCTTTGAACTGGTTAGTGACTTATATTAATTAAGACAATTCGTAAGAATTCAGAGGATGTACAGTTTGAAATTCAAGCTGTAACTTTAGTTAGCGATAAAACGCCAGACGGGACAACCTTCGGCATTATTCTCCAATGACCCTACTTTAATTAATTTAAATTATCCCTGAATAGACAATCTTTACAGATTAAAGAAACAGTAGTTTAACTTCTTTGGTTAATTTTTATAATGCGTTTCTAGAGTTACGCAATAACACTGTGATTTCCAAGGAAATACTACAAAAGCAGACGATAGATAATGGAAAAAACTACACAGTGAAAGCCGACTCTAGAATAAAACTACCTTCCAATTTGTTGCTACTACTTAGCCAATTTATTGCCTTCAGACATTGAGGCTCAAATTTAGTCTCAAGCGAAAACAATATCATGTTCTCACACGGCAATAATTGTATAAGAACAATTGTTATGCTAGATCATAATATACGTTATTATGATGAAAATGCGATAAATTAAGAAGTTACTTTTTCAAACGTCTTCCTATTTATAATATGAGATTTATGCTTTAAAAATAACAATCTAGAAAAAGAACATTCCAATTATACTGTTGGTATATCTAACAGCACTTGAATATTCTGAATTTCGAAAGAACAGGTACCGAAGAAACATGTTTAATTAATGTTACCTTCGAAATAACTTTTCTATGTATTTTTTTGTCGCCGTTCACACGAAGATGTAAGCAAGGCTTACTGGCCTCCTTGCTTTTCTCATTTCCTGCGCTTTCTACAAGTGTTGCTATTTAAGAACATTCTTCATCCGATCAGGGAAATAAACCGTTCCTGGAAATACAGAGATGGCATGTTTTGGCAAATCGTTTGACACTAGGATTAACTTGAGATATGACTGAGGCATTTGCTTCGTGTTTATTTGAAATAGAAGAGACTTGTTTTGACTAACAAGAAAGACTAGAACACTAACTATTTTTTTAAGCTTCAAATTATAGATATTTCTGTAGCTTGCAGAGCCTCTTGTATGCTTAAAAAATCAAAAGAAAACTCCAAGCGTTTTAGAATTTCATCGGTTTCTTTTATTCTCTTCACTTCACATCATTTAAAAACTATTGCCAGAATTCAAAAGGTCTACAATTGTTCAGTTATGATGCAAAATAATATTAATAAAATTTGTTTATCAAAGAGAAAAATCGTTTGATTTCATTTTTATAATATTTTAACAGAAATAAAATTTGTAGCAGTTATAAAATATCTGGAAAGCAATCGTCTGCTAAGTGTCTGTTAACAGATGATGTCATTTACCCGAACATATGTGATGCTCTTTATATTGACTTCAAGAAATGTGATAATTTATCGAAACTCGTAAAATATTTAATAGTTGTGGAGCAATTTAATCGTATTTGCATATATGGATTTAAGAATTTTATGAAAAATATGATTATTTTGTTAATGCACGCAATATTTTTTATAAGTGTCGGCATATTGATACTTATTTTTGTGGAAATGTATGCTAATAATTAAATATTTGTCATTGCCCATTACAAGACTGAAACAAAACAAAACAAAACAAAACAAAAAATTAAGAATATTTTTTTTTTCTAAATTTCGCTGAAATTTTCCCTTTTACATGAGTATTTTAGGTGATTGTCCTCATTATTTAATATACTTCATTCATAAAATAATTTCCTCTATCGGAAAAAAATTATATTTTCCTTTGTTAAAATTGAAATGTATAAAATGATTCAAAAAACCTTTGTTTTTTCCAAATGACAGTTGAAGTTAGTTTTTTTTTAATAGAACGATTTGCAAATCAATTGTAATTCTATTATAATCCATAATTTTATATACTATTTCTGGATGTATATCATTATTATTTTAATTTAATTTAGTTTTTTATATTA
>JAPMOQ010054910.1:825532-835908 GCA_026543055.1 Argiope trifasciata
TATATATATATATATATATATATATATATATACCGCTAAAAGGATAATAATTCATACTAGCATATATTTATGACATTGATATGCCATACACAATAAACATATATTCATATTTTATTTTTTAAATATATATTCATTTTAGAATGCTATCAATCAAAAGAAATGTTGGTTTACAGTTATCTATATTGGATGCTGCTGGATGCCGAGAAAGTGACTTCAAAGCTTATCAACCATTCGGCGACTTTCCTATGAATTTTGCGGGGGAATAGATATTGCTCGGAATATCGAGAATTTTCACGATCCGTCGATTAGGGACTGAGGTATGCCGAGATAAGCTCTGTATGGCAGAAAACCTTCTAGCACGGCGTTCCAGGAACTATAAAAGGCGGCATTCTCAAACTGGGACCATCGCGAATTGAAATAGAGAGTCAGAAGCTGAAGAGGGAAGGAACAGAGGAGTATTTCAGCCGTCTGGGGAGACCGTAGAGCGAAGCTTCAAGGATCCTCTATCCTACTGCATCCTGTCTGACCACTTTGTGTGCTGTAGAGGCTGTTACTACTGGATTTCTACTTTTTGGCTACTTTTGATGTGTGCTCGTCTTGTCTGTAAATATCTCTCGTTTTTATGCTGTCCTGCCTTTACATAAATAAAAGTGGTAGTTGTTTTCTACTAAAGACCTGCTGATTGTGTTCCCACACCATGCACCCACCGCGCAAAATGAAGTTAAATCCGTAACAATATTCTTTGCCTTGTCAGGAAAGTTTCAAAGGCGCAGATATACAGAAGAAGGAGTCAGTCCAATTGAAGGAGAGAATAATTGATTAAATTATGTTTCAGGAGTTTCGATCTTCAGAGAGTGTCTCTGAATGCTTCTTCGCACCTATGCTGTCGAATTTTGCAAATATATTTCGATTTTATTTTGTATCTAGATTTTCAGGTGTTCTGTTTAAATTATTAACGATTGGAGTAGTTATTTTTTAAGAATATTATAATTTTCTGAATATCTATTTTGTAATTTTTGTCAAATACGCATATATTGTGCTGTTAAAATACATTTTTCAAATGAACACTACTTCAGAGTGTTTCTTAACCCCATCGCATACAATGACGTGTCTGAGAGGCGCATCGAATTATTGAATTTCTAATTTTTGATTTGCAATTAAAAGAAAGGTGTTAAATAATTTAAAATGAAAAAAGTC
This sequence comes from Argiope trifasciata, assembly GCA_026543055.1. NCBI lineage: Eukaryota > Metazoa > Arthropoda > Arachnida > Araneae > Araneidae > Argiope > Argiope trifasciata. The sequence goes on from JAPMOQ010054910.1 coordinate 826,730, forward strand.
ACTTGAAACGTTTTATTATTAAAGAAATTAAGATAATAGTAAATATTCCAATTAGGAAGTGGTTAAAATCGTCATTTAATTAACAAGCCAAGCAAATTCTTTGGTCGGTTGGTCTAATGCCACTTGGTCATACCAAGCCAAATGAGAGTAGCTCTTTCGAATGAAGGCAGAAATGGGCGTCTTTCGTTGTTAACGAGCACTGTAAAGGCAAAAGTACAACTTTGCTCGAACACAGACGACACAACCCTTTTTAGAGAGCGGTAGCACTCATTCATCCATTCGTAAGTCAGAATTGAGATCCAAATCAGAGACCGACTCATCCCTGATTCAGTACCCCCAGAGGTTATGGGAATTTGGAGGACCTATTGAACTTGCCCCAACTGCCATGAGCCGCCACGTCAGTCTTTGGCCGAGACGAGCACAGAACTCACTACCTTTTCTGTTACTAGAAGTACGCTCAACCAACCAGGCTACCGCGGCCCAAATAAAAACGAATGTCATGTGGTTATCTCGGTTGCCTTCTTCCGGACTATATAAAGTTTATTGTATTGCCAAAATAATAATTAAGGCATTATAGCTAGACCTGAAACAATGAATGTAATTCGAATTGATGAAAAAAAGATACAGCATGAATAAATGAATAACTTTGATCATATAACTGGTAGAAACAAAACAATAAAAACAGCAAATAAATCATGTGTAGCCAAATGCGAAAACGCATCAGTGCAAATAAGTATTGTGAAAGGCCTGTGCAATCGTTTGATCTATCGAAATGTCATCAGAGTAACATAGCATTATTATTTTATTGGTGAAAGAGTTTCAGAAGTAACGTACTGTTGAACAAACTAATTTCCGGGTGTATTTTATTCGACGTTGATGCTAAACTGCTAAAACTTGAGATGCTTTGATATTAAAACTAATTTGAGGCTAAACTGTTTCATACCTCTTTCATTAAATAGAAAATACCGATAGAGAGGATGTTTTGAAAATTGCTAGAAATTTCAATGTCATTTGATGCGTACTGGGAAAAAATAATTCAAATAATCAATTTTAAGCTTGTGACTGAATTTGGACATCTTGAATTTTTTCTATTTACTATAACATCTACATATTTTTCCTTAATTCTTGCTCATACTTGCTTCTGGTGGTGGAAGTGAATATAGTAAATCATCTGAAGGATGATGGAAGAAATTCGATTCCATTTTTGTTCATCACACAAATTGACTCTCTTCATTTTATACAAGAATTATCGATATAGAAGTTTGAATTTTTCATTTTCTAAAAAATTCACAAACATTTAATACCCACTAAAAAGCATTAAAGAGAATTTTAAATTCAGGGCTTTTTAACCCCTTCCTTCTCGCTCCCGTGAAAATGACGCGGTGAAATTTCTACTACTATTTCTCGCACCCGTGATATTTCTGGGCTGGCGTATTCAAAAGTAATGAGCCAAAAATATTAAAATAATTTATTTCTTATGCCCAGAATCATGTTTATTACTCAATATATACGCCAGATGGCTGCCCTAGACTATTTGTTATGTTTTTAGAGATAGTTCATTTATTTTAAACTAGATGTCAGCAGAGAGGAAAATTGGTACTATTGTCTTGATTGTGATGTTGGCCTGTGCATCTCATGCTTTAAAATTTATCACACAAGAAAAAATCCCTAGTATTTACTTACATCATGTGTAAATGCAATAAAATTATGTTTGAATGCATAAAACGCATATTTTTTTTCTCTCTTTGGTGGAAAGCTAAGTTTCAGTCATAATAACCCTGAATGTTGGCGTTTCCGATTTTTTTTTTAAATTTCAAGCTAAAATTGAAGTAAATAATTAAAACTGAATACAAATATTGAACATACACTCAGTTTTGTATAATTTTCTGGAATAAAAAACAGACACTTTTATGACCATTTTCTTCAAAATTATGAGACCGTTAAGGGGTTAAGTTCCGACCTTCTTTTTTCTAATTATAAGGAAAGAAAATTATATTCTGAATAAATGTTTGCTGTAAAAACATCTTTAAGCTTGCATGAAGACATCAAAAACTAATTCATTTATCAAAAATGCAGTTTTCTTTGAATTATTGAAATTCGAATAATAAAAATGTTCCGCCATTCCTAAAAAGTGCGAAGCGTAGCTTTTGAATCTATGAATCAGTTGCTTTTATTCATTTAAGTTTTTTTAAATGTATTTCCTGCAACTTGTTATTAATTAATATGGATTTTCCAATAATTTGCCTTAAATTAGAATTTTGAAACGAATGTAAGTAAAATAAAGCAAATAATGCATGTATCTGATATCAAATAAAAATATTTTACTTGAAAAATGAGTCTCCAAAAGTGCAGACGTGTTTGTAAAAAGGATCGCACTTGAATTTATTTTGTATAAAAATGATAAAATAAATATGCTATATTTTATAACTTCACAGCTTTTGCAAAAACCGAGTTATTAGCTTTTCAACCTTTTCTCTAAGAACGAAATGCAATGAATTTTCTCAGATAATCTGAATATTCCTTTCATTTTATAGTCTCCTATTATCCTTGAAAACTTACCCCATATTTTCTATCATGTACTCTATTACGTAAAGTATATGCGGATTGCAAAATACATTTGAGAGTAAATTAAACTTTTTAAAAATAATTTACAATGGCAGATGTAAGGACTTTTTTCAGTGATGCTTCTGAATAACCTTAGTGTCCACTAACCCGTTTTAGGATCTTATTTTTATGGAATTGAAAAATGACAAGAAAATGTGTTTGGAATGAAATTTAATCTACTTTGAAATAGTCTATAATCTATCTGAATACGAAAATAAGGTTATTAAGAAGGATGAGAAGATTTCAATGATGAAGTTGTTCAGCTTGGCGTTATTCAGTAGCTTTTCATAAAGAATGCCATTCATTAAAATAATGTGTTTTATTATGGCACTTGCCATTGGACAAGCCCGCTGTGGGACATCCATTTAAGCCAATAAGGAGCGTCTCATGATTTTTTCAGAGTCGCTATCTAGGAACAAGAGTATGACTTTGTCACTCACACGTCACAGCCTTTTTTAGCGGACGGACTTTTCTTCAAGCATTTTAATTCTCTCAACTACAGACCGTAATTTAGACGTGAATCAGAGAACGATCACCTCTGAACCAGAATCCACAGTGGTATTACTCTCCACATGGAGGACTTCGTGACCAAGACAGATTTATATGTGGTCCCAGTCACCACAATATACTGGGGGTCTTCGGCTAGAAGATTTGAACTCGTGACCTAACGGACACTAGTCTAACACCCTACCTACAGGGCTATCATGGCCTCTTGTAAAATAGTAAACGTGCCTGATCAGAAATAGCAGAAACGCGATTAGAAAAATGATTGTCAAAAAATCGTCGTAGCCTGGTGGTAAGGTATCGGCTTCGAAACCGGAGGATTGCAGGTTCGAGACTCGATTCCACCGAAGAGCCGACGTGTTAGGGAGTTTCTTGCATACTAAATCTGTCACGCCAAACATCCACCCGCTGGTTTGGAGATGGGGGTGCTAGCTCAGGTGTCATCCTCGTCATCTGACAATGGTTCAGAATGTCAATATCCGTCCCAAAATAGCCCTAGTGTTGCTTTACAACGGGACGTTAAAAGAACTAAAACAAAACAAACACAAAAACCGTTATACTACTATTATAGTTGCGCATACTTTTCTGTATATTTGGAGAAATGTTCTTGGGAACTAATTGTATGCTCCCAGTGTAAGCGAGAAATAACAAACAGCGGTACGAAGTACGGACGTTTTACAAGAATAATCAAGGGGGCTAGGGTGTTCTTCATCCCTTCTGAGAAAATTAAAGGCAGAAAAATTCATCAAAGTATAAAATATTTAGTTTGAGAGAAAGCAACTTTACCCACTCGCCTTTTAAGGTATCCGACTACGTTAAAACATTCTTTATCGACCGCATAGGTAAATGTTTTTAAAAATTTTTATTTCTTGTAGTTCAGTCTTTCCTCTTTCCGAAACAGTTTATTTTTTCTATGAAAAGGAAGGTATGGCTTATAGTCGCAGGTCACATATTTTTCGGCTAAAATTTCTCTTTCACTTTCATTTTCTCAAAACTTTCATTTTCATAAAAATTCTTCACCTTTAATAGGATATCTCAAAAACTAATAGAGGTATTTACGTAAACATTTCAGCGCGTTTTTTAAATGATATGGGCAATGAAATGTACCAAAAATTTTGTTGCAGGCCAAATACATTTCAATTTATTGGTGTTTTTAGAAAAATTAAGCTGTGAATTGATGAAAAAAATGCATATATGCGTCTATTCTCACCCATCACTTCTTTACATCTCAAGATTTTTCTTAGATTTTGATTCATTTCATTCATCATTTTGTTCTATAACTTGTGTGCAAAGAAAAATAGGATTTCTACATTACCTTTTTGAGTAGATTGTTAACCGCTTTTGGTTAAATTTCATTAAAATTTCCTACAAATTTTCCTATTTCTCTGAATATATTATATTTTGAAAGATTTTTTTATTTATAGTATTTTGTATTATAATTGACAATACATCTTAAATCCATAGTTTAAAATAATTTTTAAAAAAATCTTCTTTGAACATAGGTGGATACCTTTTAAAATCATTATTTAGCACATTGGCATTCAAAAGCTATCGCTATAGCAACTTCGCCTACATCATTACATGTTGGACTGTTCTAAAAAATTTTCCTCCTTCTAGAATTTAACACTGAATTCGAAAAGAAGTCTTTTCTACATTCGTCACATTCTGCCCTTGGTAGAAGAAAGATATCTCTCCGCTTTCTATTGCATTCGTGTTTTTTTGGTAACAAGATATTGCAAATAAATGTCGGTGTTGTGAAAATAAAGCAAGCTTCTTATATCCGAATGGCTAGGAAAATAATTCATGATATATATTTTATTTTTTCCTCTGTACATGCAAAGCCGTACTTTTCCATAAAAATCCAAGGGTGCAAGAAAAAAAAAATTAGTTTAGTTACATGAACGTCCCGTTTTGAAACAAAACGAGGGCTGTTTTGGGATGGACCTCGTCATTTTAAAACACCGTCAGATGACGAGCGCAACACCTGACCTGGTACCAAACTTCCACACCACACCAGCGTGAGGACGTTTGGCCCCGACGGATATAACGTGGACCAGACTTACTTACATGGTGGGTTTTCGGTGGACTCGGGCCTCGAACATGCAATACTCCGGTTTGGAAGCCGAGACTTTACCACCAGGCCACCACGGCCTTGTGTTCTAAGTTAGATTGCATACAGTATTTGGATAATTCATAGCATAAAATGCTTAATATTGTTAGATTTAATCATGTACATAGCTGGTAAATATCCCTCTAGGTATCAAAAAGAAAATTAGATGATATGCAAAAAGTAATAAAAGCTGAATACCAAGAAGAAAACAAGTGAATAAGCTTTTTTTTTTGTCTTTGATGAAATTCTGCCAGTAATATTGCTTTGATTTCAGACGTTACGATTCAAGCTCTGATTGGGGAAGAAAGTTCCATTAAAACTGCGTAAACTTGCTATGAAATCATCGAAACGTCCTTACATTCACTTGCTAATATACTAAGTATAGCTAGTATACTAAACTCCGAAAAAAAATTGTAAAAAATCTGTTCGGTGGAATCGGACCTCGAACCTGCAACAATCCGTTTCCGATGCCGAGACTTAAGCCCCAGACCACCACGGCCCAAAAATAATTTATGGTTCTAAATTTTTTGTTTAAAAAGTTACATGTAGAACACTATTATTTTGTATTTATTAATTACGTGATGTTGCGTTTTTAAAATTAATTCGTTCATGAAGAGTTTTTGCAATTTTTTTGGACATTATGTAAAGTGCATGTACGGACGTTTCTATGTTTTCATAGCAAGATTATGCAGTTTGTATGGAACTTCCTTCACCAATCAGATCTTTAATTGTGGCGTCTGATATCAAAGCAATATTACTGCCAGAATTACCGCGTAAACAAGAAAACAGATCTACTAATTTTCTTCTTGGTATTCAGCTTTTATTCCTTATTTTATTTCATCAAACTTTTTTGATACCCAGAGGGATGTTTGCATGGCATGGACATGACCAAATATAACAATATTAAACATTTTATGCTATGAATTATCAAAATACTGTATGCAGTCTAACCTAGAACATAAGGCCGCGGTGGACTGGTGGTAAGGTTTCGGCTTCGGAACCGGAGGGATGCAGGTACAAGGCCTTATTCCACAGAAGAACTACAGTGTAAGCGGGGCTGGTACACGTAAAATCCGTCGAGGTCAAACGTCCTCCCACTGGAGTGGAGAGGGGGGTGCCAGCTCAGCTGTCATCCTCGTCATCTAACCGCTGTTAAAAATGACGAGGACCTTCCCAAAATAGCTCTAATGGTGCTTAAAAACGGAACGTTAATATAACTAAAACTAAACTAACCTAGTAGATAAAGAAAATAGCCATAAATCTGCTTGATTTGTGGTTATAAAATGTTTCACACTTGCACCAGACTGTAATGTATCTGTAAATTTAAAATATTTCCAAATGCATGGATTGTTTTAGTTAAATTTCTTCCTCTCTGTTTTCCATATAGTATTAATTATCAGAACGTTATTTTACCCCTCAATCGTGGGGTCCCGGTTCATTGCATCCCCCCCCCAGATAGCCGGCCCTGTGTTCTGGAATTTCAAGTTCTTAAGTAAGTTCTTTTCATTTATATTTGCAGATTAAAATAGAAGAATGATTGAATGAAAATAAAATTAATGAAAATCTAAGATTGAATTTTTCAAGACGAAATGTCAAGCTTAGAGTAGAAATTGTTTCCCAATATGCATAAACCGAATTTTCTGTAAGGTAAAAAATTTATTTTTAATGCATAAGCATTTATTAATAATTGTAATCTATAACATATTCAAAATTCTTAATAGAAATATATCTGAAAATCCAAACCTCTCAGCACTTTTAAAAACTCCTGCACTCAGAAACAAATTCCTTTCATTTAAAATTAATCAATGACACCTTAGAAGATTGTTCAAACTTTTGAACATAAATTTTAAACAAAGAATCCTTGCTGACATACTTTCGGTTCAAAATAAAGTCAGAATCGTGGAAATTGACGCATTGATTATTAAAAAAATTATCTCTTGTACAAGAGGAAGAAAAAAGTTGTATTGAGTGCGAAGCAGCGATTAAATTCAATTCCCAAACAGAAATTCTTGAAGTTTTCCCAGAATTTCTAGAAGTCTTTGCCGTCAATAATTTCTGAAGATGAATTATTGCACGCTTACAGAAATTAATAGAATTTATTCAAACATCGCGAGTCTTTTGATGCCATTTCTTTTGACTGCCTTTTCTCGGAAACTGGTTTAATGAATAAAAACATTTTTTGGCAGAAGGAATTAATTCCCGTTACTAATTGATATGCATTTGTGACTATCAGCACGTTTTGGTTATCACAGTGCTGCTGTCAATTAATTTGAAAGTTATATTGAAATACTCACAGTGGAGATGTATTGAATTTTAATGAAACGCTGTAAGAGAAAATTTGGCTTATTTGTAAATTTGAACACGGGATAAAATAAGCATACGAGAACACCACTTCTAAATTTGTTGAGATAATTTAAATGGATTTCGAGTACAGATAAATATTTTGTTGGGAAATTGATTTAAAAATCATTAACAGCATGTGATGTGCTTCTGAAAATAATAGTGGAAGCTCAAATGAAAAACAGTAAACTATATTCATTCTGTAATTTTTAATGATAATGTAGAGGAAATATATATATACACTGATGGAAAAAGAAATCCCAACACTAGGAAGGAGCTATGCTAGATAAACGAAATTTGGTAGGCGTGTTTATGCATCTGAAAGATGACGTCGATTCAAATTTCGAGCTACGCGCGTAAGTGTGGCACTAGTAGCGACACTATGAACATGCAAATGTGGTTTGCTTTAAATAAGCGCTGTAAGGTTCGTGATCGTTATTTACAGTTGAGATTTGACGTAGTGGGTTAATGTTAGTCAAGGACGCATCTGAGAAGACGAAGAAGCCATTATCAACAGCTCACTGAGTTTGAACGAGGTCGTGTTGTAGGGCTACGAGAAGGTAGGTTTTCTTTCCGCGATGTTGCTGAAAGACTTGGCAGGAATGTATCCACTGTGCCTGAATATTGGCGGTAATGGTCAAGGGAAGGTACTGCCTCAAGAAGACCAGGTTCCGGGCTGCCACTACTGAGAGGAAAGACCGTCGTATTCGGCGTATGGCTGTGGCTAATCGCACTGCGTCTGCAGCTGAAATTCGAGCTGCAGTTGGCACCACAGTGACACAACGAACTGTTACAAATCGGTTACTTCAAGGACAGCTCCGAGCCAGACGCCCTGTACAGTGCATTCCACTGACTCTAAACCACTGCCCTTTGTGACGTGAGTGGTGTCAAGCTAGAGCTCATTGCAGGAAGGAGTGGGGATCTGTTGTTTTTTCTGATGAAAGCCGGTTCTGTCTTGGTCGTAGTGATAGCCGTTTGTTGATTAGAAGGAGGCCAGGTGAACACCTGCTAGTGACTGTCTGTGACCTAGACACACAGGGCCTACTCCTGGAGTTATGGTTTGGGGAGCAATTTCGTATGACAGCAGGTGCACTCTCGTGGTTAACCCAAGCACCCTGACTGCAAATTTTTATGTCAGTCTAGTGATACAACCTGCTGTGCTGCCATTCATGAACAGCATCCAAGGGGGTGTTTTCCAACAGGATAACGCTCGCCCTCATATCACTGTTGCAACCCAATATTCTCTACAGAGTGTCGACATGTTGCCTTGGCCTGCTAGATCACCAGATCTTTCTCCAATCGAGCACGTATGGGACATCATCGGACGATAGCTCCAGAGTTATCCACAACCAGCATTAACCGTCCCTGCATTGACCGCCCAAGTGTAACAGGCATGCAACTACATCCCACAAACTGATATCCAACACCTGTACGACACAATGCATGAACGTTTGCATGCTTGCATTCAAAATTCTGGTGGTTACCCTGGTTAATAATGTACTATTTCACATTTGAAATGGCTCTACATGTGATCTTGAAACTTTAACCAATTAAATATGCTACCTAGACAAAAATATTCCTAAAATTTCAATACTGTACAATAATTTTTTCTTGGTGTTGG
>JAPMOQ010054910.1:840908-878138 GCA_026543055.1 Argiope trifasciata
ATTAAAACCCATTTCCTGAGTCAACAGAAATTAAATCGAAACTAATTGGTGGAAATCGATATTAAACAAGAAAAAATTCTGAAATAAATCTAAATGAATATAATTAAGTAAACGAAACTAGAAATTTCAATAGAAACTAAAAATTATTTAAGTTAAAAATTTAAAGCACAAGTTAAAAATTTAAAATAAAAAAAAACAGTCATAGTATTAAATGAGCGCAAATGCAGCTACAACTAATATAGATACGAATCTAAATTAATTAACAAAATAAGCAAAGCAAGAAGGAATACAGCATAATCAAAATTACAACAAATCGAAAAAGAATAGAAACACACACACCTGTGTGTGTGTGTGTTTGTGTGTTTGTTTGTGTGTGTGTGTGTTTGTTTGTGTGTGTGTGTGTGTGTGTGTAAAGCATAAATCTAATCCAGGAGGAGTGACCTGCCTAAACCTTTCTCGCACACTCTTTCATGAAAGTAGGGCTGCGATGGCCTGGTGGTAAGGTCTCTCCTTCGGAAACGGAGGGTTTCATTTTCGAGACCCGATTCCATCAAAGAACCGTCGTGTAAAAGGGGGTGCGGTTTCTTGTAAGTTAAAACCATCAGTGCAAAGGTCATCCCACTTTTGTGGAGAAGTGGGTGACAGCTGAAGGGGCGTTCTAGTCATCTGACTGCAGTTTAAATTTGCGAGGACCGTCCCAAGATACTCCTGATGTTGCTTTGCAATGGGATGTTAATATAACTAAACTTTATATTAACAAAAGTATTATTTTCGACCCTCCGAAAATAATACGAGTTTTGGGTAGATCACAAAACGCTCTGCAAGTCAACGGCGTACAATACTTACAAAATATTAATCTTAAGCTTGAATTTAGCATTTTTATTGAATCTCTATTGGGAGTGATTCATGGAGAATGACGCATCTGAAAATCAAATTTATGTTTTGGAAGAATTTTTCCAAGTTGGCTGAAATCAAAATTTGACTTCAATACTCAATTCTTGTATGTATCTGAGTGTCCAGAACGGCAATGGTTCCATGTTGGATTTGGCCCAAGGTTTGATAGGTATCTAAACTACAGATTGTTAAATATGTGCATTTAATTTTTTTCTTTCGAACTTCGTATGTGTTTGCAGTTATCGCCTTATTCAAAACATTTCACGGAATTCATTCGAAATATGATAGTTAAATCCTTTTATTTCATGCTAAGATCATACTTGATAATCAAAGTTCTTGTAAAAAACAGGTCTCAAATTTCATGCATTTGGCACAAAGCATTTTTAAATATTTATCCCGGTCACAGACAGACAGACATAAAGCCAAACAAGTATTTTTCGAACTCTCAGAGGTCTAAAAGTTCGTGTGAATATCGAATCCTAATTTTGGAAGTTTGTAATAATTTCACTATACTTCGTATGCTAGAAAGTAAAAAAGGATCATTTTAATCGATTGACTAATATTTTTTTTTTCATATGTTAATATATTAAAATTTTTAAGAGTAACATTTTTATTTGTAATTTGACTTTTCGAAAGAAATTTGTATAAATGTAAATTGTTTGTATATGTATGCGTTTTGCTAGTTTTCACATTTTATGAAATTTGATTGTCATTGAGCTTAAAATAACTTGCGTACTTTGTAAACATGCATTATTTAGTCAAGTTAAAGTACTTGATAATGAGCTTCGGGAAGGTCAGTTGATACATAATTCCTTCAACTGCCAATAACGTTAATTTCATAATAATCATGTTATAAAGGAAACAGCCTGAGAACATTTTTTGAAATAAATTACGAAATAAAACGGATATAGTTTCTAAAAATAAACTCCAATTTTTTAGAGTCATTAAGTAAATTACAAATTGTATAAAAATTCAATTCAAAATTTAAAATGAAATGCAACCATCTAAAATGAATTTTTGTGAAAAATTTCCTTTCAATTTCCTTTCATTTATTGAAATTCACCCTTTTATTTGGCTCTCTGTCTCTTTTATTGCCTATATTCTTTATGCAGAGTTGCATTTAGCAGTGATGGAGCAAATCCGAACTATGTTTTTCTTGAGAAATCCAATTCTTTGTTGAGACTTGTTCCTTTTATTTAGTTTACGTCATTTTAAAACTCAATCTTAATTCTCAGAGCCAGTGCGAGGAGAAGTCAAAACAATTCCCCCCCCCTTCAGATTTGAAAATCTGAATATTTTTTTATTTTATTTCCTCTCCATTTTATTGCTCAATCTCAGTTTCCAAAGCCCCTTTTACCAAAGTTGGTACGAATGTGAAATATTTTTTTTTCTGTTCAGATAGATTCTCTATATTCTAAGTAGAATGAAAATGTAACAGAGATGTATTTGGCCTAATACTTTCTCTTCATTTGACCTCTATACACCATGCTATAATCAACCATATTGTATAATGATTTGTCTGTAATATTTTAACACGATTGCTAGATTTAAATAATTCTAAATAGTGACTCGTAACCGGAAGCTTATAAACAATACCCACGATCGCAATGAGGAATTAGGTCTGGATTTAAAAGTTACGACTGTTGCACATTTGGTACTATATGGTGGCATGATAGTTATTCGATGCCGTACTATATGTCGCACATTTGATACTATATGATAAGTAAATGTGGCTGTCACTTCAGTGGTTGGCAGACTTTTATCGCAAAACAACTTTTTTAAAAAAATTTAACAATAAAATTAGGGGTTTTCATTCTTTTCCCATCAAAATATATCATGGACTATATTGCAGTCATGACGATTTTACTTTGACAAATTAATAGAATTAATGCTAGTAATAGCGCTGATTTTGAAAGAAATTCATATTATTTTCTTAATCTCTCTTTTCTTCTCTTTCTTCTTTCGCCTTGAAATATATATAATTTGCTTTAAAGATTTAAAACAATATACAAACAAAAATATGATGAAAGAGAAAAATATTACGAATTTTTAAGCGGTAATTTGAAAGATCGCATTATGGACTAAAAAGATTAAAGTCCATTACCTAGTCTCGTTCGGTAATTGCTAGCTAAACATTTCTAAGTCTTACTTCTTGACTGTGTTGAACCAAGTTTAAGAGACAACCAGAACGAATCTTTATTTTTACGTCCTATTCTTCATCAGTGACTTAGCAAAGGTAAATAATGCCTTAGGCAATTCAGATAAATTTATTGGTTTTAGAGCTCTTTACGAATACGTCGTCTTCGTATTACACAAAAAAAGCGCAACGCTCATTCATGGATACGACAAATTCAGAACACGTTTTTAATTTCTCTACTGTTATTTTTTCTTCTACTGTGTCAATTTGAGACCAATTTAATCTTTCGTCTTTTTGGCTTCCAAAAGCTTTATCCATTAAATGGAACCTATCCTCTTCACAGACAAAAGAACGTGTTTTAGTAGTCTCAAAATATGCTCGCTTAATCAACAAGTATTTTATCGCAGAATCACATGAAGGAATGAAATCTTTTGTGGAGTGATTAGGAAACGCCTCAGTTTTCGAGAGATGTAAGATTTTAATGGCCTTGTATCATCCGTGACTATCCAGTTAAGAAGGAAAATTCCTAATGGAACAGCATCAATAAGATGTTCCAAAAGAATGTCCTAAACTTTTGAGTAATTATATAGAACAAAGAATTTTAACAACTGTGCGTGTAGTTCTAAATGGCAAAGGATAGGCTTTAATAGGAGATCTTTGTCAATGAATTTATTAAAAGCAAAAGATTATAGCAAACAAAACGAAAAATTCATGTTTGATTGAATACGTATTACAACAACGTAATAATACTATGGATAAGGAAGGTGCAAATCAATGGTCCTTATGAGATACAACGGCTAGCAGGACGCAGTATTATCATCAAACCTTTAAAAGCTTTAAAGCATTCAAATGGATTGCTGTTTGAAACCATACATTTTTGATATGTAAATATTCACTACCATCATTCTAACGATTTATTACATAAATGTCGAAAAACAGAAAAAGAATGTTATGTTTGTATCTTTCAAATTTTGATACCGTACAAATAAAATTTGATTCAGTACAAGTTCATCGGCCTTGTTATCAGATCAAAGTTTAAAACTACAACCGAATTATAAACTTTCCTACATTTCAATAAAACAGTATCCATATGCTGTTATCAGCTAAATTAACACAATACATATTTATATTTTTGTTGATAAATAGCTTTATCTAATCCTCAAACAATTCTTAAGAAACATATTATTGAATACTATTTCATTTATTCTATTGAATCCAAAGACAAGAGAAAGTTAAGAAATTTATTTTTGATACTTTGTAAAATCTATAAGAATAATTTTATTTCTTTAAATTTAGACTGTTCTTAGGAATAATTTATATTTTAATTTCCATTTTCACCCAATAAATAAAAGGAAAAGGGTATTTTTTATGATTTTATCTTCTTAATTCTTTCTTTTTAATAGAGTTTTATCAAAGGCTTCTAGAAATTCTGCGAGATTCTCGTCTTAAAAATCAAAAGTTCTTACAGAAACGTGTTAAGCTTATTACGATTTACTTTGCTTATATTCATTTCCGGTAATTTTAGATTTCCGGAAAGTTGGAAACCTAGCCAATTATTTGTTAATCTTTGTTTTTGGTATTAAGTTCTGAAAATTGAAAACGACGGCTGGGATTAAATATAATATTCTCTGACTTTCGAAAAGATTCTTCTCTGCTGACTAATTAAGGATTAAAACTTGGAAAATTATTTTTAAAACAATGAGTCACTTTTATAAAAAAGAATTAAAAAGATAATTAATATAGAAAGCAGTATCGATTCTTATTGAGTATTGTTAATAATTTTATACGTATAATAAAAGGATACAACATTTACAGATATTAATTAGAGAATGGGGAATTTAATTAGATATTTTGTAGAATAGAATGACATCTCCATGTCAGTGCAACTAGAAACAAGTAAAATATCTTTCGTTGACTGACAAAAATTACAATGAATGCATTTTAAAAAAATTGAAAGGTTGCATCAATTGTACTAAAACTTAATTCTGTTCAATTAGCAGAAAATAAATTTACAGAACAATTCTTTTTTGAACATAATGTTTATTAATATCTTTATAAAATTATTTATTTGTAGATATGGTAATACTTCGATTTTTGATATTCCATACCTCTGAGGCAAAAAAAATACATTTTTGAAACTATCATTGCATCTTTATTTTTAAAGATGGTAGCTAAAAAACATTTTGAATAAGAAGAGCGAAATTCGATAAGACATTCATAAAATCATAATTGTTCGCAATTATTGGCAGTTAAATATGCATATTGTATATCGTATTATATATGTGTAATGTATATTGTAATTTTAATACACATTTCATATACGGATGGGTAAAAAATAATAATAGATATTTTTTATTTAAATTTTTCTTTGCAATTTCAACATAACTTTCAGGTATTTAATAATTCATTTCCCCTTTTACATTTAATTTTTTACGGAAGAGATAAAGATATGAAATTAAATTGCTACTAAAATGAATAAAGCACATAAATATATTATTGTTTTGAAAAAACAAATAGGATACAAATTGTTGCTGAAATGAACAAAACATATAACTTTATGATTTTCTTTGGTAGGAAATAATAAAAATAATAATGTGAGCAACATGTGTGTTTATTCATTTTAATTTCAAATGAAATAAAACGAAACGGAAAGTAATCTCATTTCCCGTGGAATGTGATGCGTGATTTCGAGAACTTGGAATTACGTAATTTTGCAGAATCTGCCCCAGGGAAATGAGAAACGAAAACTTCGAATATGAAAATGCGGCTTATTATGAGACTAGCTGGAAGCAAACCAATTGCTTTGAATGATAAACAGCAAGTGTGTTATCAGTAATGTCTGCATCATAATACATCGTTCTTTTTTCAAATCTTTTATATATTAAGGTTTTATCATATGAGTTAAAGTTTCATTTTAAAACATTTGTATAATTGCAAATGAATTAAATTAGGATGCATTATGTGTATCCTAATTTAATTCAACCAAGCTCCTTTCAATAAATAAAATACCTTCGTATAATCATCATTCATGAACGTAATAACATTTAATTAAATAATCGATTTAGTTGTCTTATTATGTTGTCTCAGTTCTGCAGATTTGATCATAATTCATATGAGATCTGATATGTTCTATGTTATTGATGTTAGTTCCTATTACTCTATGTACAGTGATGAACAAAACTGTGGACGCTTTTGAAAACTTTTTTGTTTGCTGATTTTGTATGATTATAAAAAATGAAACATTTCACAAAATGCAAACTCTTACATATAATTTTAAAGAGAATTTACTGATAATTTCAATACAAAAGGCAAAATTCAAAAATCTGCTATACAAAAAGTAGAGGGGCGGTAAGTATAGATATGTGTTAGATGCTGATGACGGCAGTGAGTTATAACTGCTTAATAAATATGGTGGCCTTTATTTTTTTTATCATAGCTTCACATTGATGTTTCATTGAGCCGACGAGAGTTTTAATTTCTTCCTTCGTTACCATATAATCCAGGGAATAATTATGGTTTCAATTAATTATCGTTTATTTCATTAACGTTTCATATGTACAATTGTTTTCAAACGGTGCAAAAAATTGGTAACAATTTTGAGGTCATTATTGTTTTCCGGTTATGATAACAATTCAATGCATTTTGTACCAAACCACATTTTCGATGTTTTTGCTGCGTGGGAAGGGGATAAATCCTGCTGAAAAATAAAGGATGCGTTATTGGTAAATAGATTACTGATGGAAGAAGTCAGTTTTATCTCAGGAATAGTGTCAGTGAATTCTCTTGCATTTAATGTCCCATTGATATCATGAAGGAGACAAATGTCATCAGCTGACATGCATGACGAAATCATAACACTAATTGAGTTCTTCATAGTTGTCTGAATGTAATAAGGATGTAACTCTTCTCCTATTCTATGTCTTACTTATTTTCGCCACCACTTCCGAATAACTATCATTCCATATAACTTGTTACCACTGATTACCAATCCAATTAATGTGTTCCGTTTTCCATTGTAAACTTTTTACACGCTGGATTAAATTGAGATGAGGATTTTTTCGTTCAATTCTATTTCTTAGTACAGCATTTAATAGTCTTCTCCTGATTGTTCTTGAACTGGCCTAAATATAATCGTCATTCCATTGATTTCTGATGGTGGCTGAAGACATTCTTCTATCTTGGAAAGATAGCCCTTTTTTGGTCATTAATAGATGTGGTGCACCTTTTTCAACCATTTCTTGATTTGTCATTTTTATTGAGTTTGTCCCTTGAAGAAAACAAAAATTTTGGACTCCCGATGCAGTCACTGAACCACCCACCTGCCTTCCAATTCCAGCATATGAAGTGGTACATTCAAGTAACACAATAATCTTATTTATCTTTCTCTCTAATTATCGTTTATTTGATTTTAGCTTCATATGTACAATAGTTTTCAAACGGTAGCGTAAATTTTCAGCAATTTTGAGGTCAGTACTGTTTTTTGGTTATGATGACAATTCAATGCCTTTTGTACTAAACCACTCTTTCGATATTTTTGCTGTGCAGCTAGTATATGAATTCTGCTGAAAAATAAACGATGCGTTGTTGCGAAATACATGTCTGATGGAAAGTGTAAGTTTTGGTTTTACAATAGTATCAATGTATTTTCTGGCATTTAATGTCTCATCGTTAAGATGAAGGATAATAACACCGTCTGCTGATATGTATGACCGAATTATGACACTAACTGAGTTTTTCGTAATTGCCTAAATGCAATCAGAATCTTCGCCACATACACATAAGTGTCCACAATTTTGGGCAACACTGTATATTACTAATCTAATAACGATATTGTTCATTATTTTTGAATAATATTAAAGTAAAAATTGCGTCAACTGTTATTTTGCCAATAAAAGAAGAGTTGCAAAATATTGTAGAGACAAAAAGAGAACAAATGTTTAATTTTTTTTTTTCGTTTCCGATAAAATCTTTAATTATAATCAAACCAGTTTTTTCCCAATAGAGATTGAAGAATTATCGTATCGTATTTTCAGAATTACCTACAAATGCTCACTTCCTCCTATAAGAATTATTTAGAAAGTAAAGCAATTGTCAAAAAAGTCGAATTGACATTTTGATGCATCCTCCATGCATTCGATAAAGATATTTTTGAAAAATATCTGTCTGTCTCTGATGCAGATAATTCAAAACCGCTTTTAGCTAAACAGATAATTTAGTACAAAGTCTTTACACCATATGTTGAACAGAATCCTTTTTGAGGAATTCTGCTCGTCTGGCTGGCCGAATGTATGTTGGAGCATTAATTACAAAAAGGAAAGGTTAGATAGATAAAATTCAAAACAAAAAATTAACATTTTAGGCTAGGCAGCTGTGCAACTTTGAGTGTTTGTTGGTCTCTACTTTCAGAAACAATTAAACCTGATAGTTCAAAAACCCATTGATTTAAATATATTAAATTTGGTATAGTATTTAGTAACTGTAAGTGTAATTTTGTGTCAAATGTTTGCTTCAATCTGTTAGGTTCTGTCAGTTAGGAGCAACATTGATTTTCGGATAATATTAACTGTATGCCAGGGATAAATTGCCAAAAAGTAGTCAAAATTCCCGCTGTAGATTCAATTGAAATATTAAATTCGCACCAAACATTAATATTTCGTAACTATTGTATGTTAATGTCACTTAAGTTGTTTCTTTGATAATAACTCCTTTACTAGAAAATATGCGAGAAAATATGTGGAAGATCACTCCAACTGATTTCATTGTTGAAACCATAACACTACTACTAATAAAGCCGAATGTGTATGTGTGCTCTTTATCTGTCTGTTTGCTCTCGGCAGGGCAAGTTGTTATCTAATTAAATTGAAATAATTATTGGCAAATTTGGTATATTTACTTTGGAATGCCATTTTGGAAATTATATTGTATTAATCAGAAAGCAAATCCTTATCTTTTTCAGTATAAGTAGAACATTTAATAATAAATACATGTCAAACTTTTGTTGGAAAACTTTCATCAAAAAAAATGCTTTTTTTTATTGCAAATTAAACCATAAAATTCTGTTACTTTTCTTAAAATTTAACGATTTATAAAATGGGCTCTAAAATAGCCTTTCATTCATAAATTAAAATATATGGCACCAAACTATCGTTATAATGGTTAAAAAAATGTTTAAATTATTGAAAAAGTTATAAATTAAAGCAGCAATACGAAAATTATTTTCGTTCAGTAGATAGCAATTTTCTGTATTATTAAAGAACTTATCACATGGTGAACTATCGTCAGCAAACGACAGCGAAAGTGACGTCACTATCCAAGTTTCACAGGATTGGTTAAATTTCGTTTGCAAACAATATTTTCGTCTCTATCGACAGCGTTTTCAAGTTAGTTAGAAAGGTTTACGGTGACGGAAAACTGCTGTTGAAAGGGCTCACGATATTTCGCTGTTTGATAGGACCTTAATAGTCTCTTAACAGATTATCTTTTTATTAATTGTACATATAATGAAATATTAAAATCTGCTACATTAATTTTATCTGTTTATTTATATTCATCTTGATCATGGTCAGTTTTAGTTAACTGATATTTCATTTTTTATGAATACAAATATCATATACCTGTGCTTTACCCTTACATAATAAACCAAAACACAAGGCCAATACAATCGAGAATCTGGACTAGTTTTGCAAACTGGGTCATGCGATGAAGCAAGTTTTACTGGAAAAAAGATTCTGCATCCTTTTATATTTTGCATCGCATTTAGTTTTCTTTCTTTCTTTGCAGCAAATCTTTTGATGTCCGCATGCAGTTGAAAATCAATGCATTCTGTCCCAATTGTTGCCAGCTTTGCATCGGCAAACTTTTTTTTCCAACTCTTTCTCTTATTGCAAGAGATTGAAACTCAAGTTCTTCGTCCAAACGGGATCGTATATTGTTAAGAAACAGTATTACTTTTATCTTGTAAGTTTGAAAGTATTTAAAAGTTGAGAACCGAAAGCTCTTTACTAGTAAATTTTTGTAGAACCTGAACTTAATAAAGGTATACGTATACACTAGAAGATTTCTTTTTTAAATTTTAACTTTAAAGGTCCAATATTTCACAGTAAGTAATTAATATATCTTTAAACTCATTTCAGTCAGATAAAAGAAATATTACACTGACTGTAAATTAATATTTAATGAGCTAATTAGCCTATTTTTGAAACATTATATCTTAAATTTTGATTTGTACAGGCACAGGATTTTAGTTGGAAATTATGCCTAATATCAGTCGCTATTTGTCTGCCTCAGTCAAGTTATAAAGATTTATAGTTCATTTGACACTTTTTTCAGCAACAATGAAAAGTTAAAGTGACATTTTTGTTCGATAATTTTAAATTTTAAATAGCTATGAAAAGTTTATTTCTATAAATGTATATTTGATTGAGGTACAACACATCCACTGTTTTATACAGATTATTTTGATTTATAAATAATTGTATTTGGTTAATTTCTTATTGAGTTATGACTGTTTGAATGAAGCAACTAAGTGGAAAATTATCATTCTTCATAAAATTAAAAAAAGAAAAACGGAAACCTTTGTTTTTAGAGAAAGCACATTGAGAAAAATCCTTAAAAATCCATACCTATACACCGAATATTGAAAATATGCCAAATATACCGAAATATATCGAATATTGAAATCTTGGTAACGTTTGAGAACTAAAGTATCAGAGAATATTTTGAAGCAATAAAATATATTCAATATTTTGAGCGAATTTCGAAGTTTCAAATGTGTACGTTACGTACAACTTAACGCAGTTAACTTAAAATTGTTACTATGTGCTGATTAATAACCAATGATTGTATGAATAAATTTTATAAATTTCCAAACAATATCTGTTGTTGGATAGTTGTAGCATGGAATAACGATTTGCCCAGAATTATTCTATTCTGTAACCATTCGTTGTATATTGAAATTAAAATTAGCATAGGGATATAATATCTTTATATATTTTACTATAGCACCCCTTTGAGAATTCACCTTCTAATTTGAAATTGCTTCTTTCTTAAGCCTTTATAAATTAATTATGAAAACATTATAAAAGATAAAAATTTCAGCTCCTATACCAAAATGAATATATAGTTGCTAGGTTTTCGATATAAATTAAGATAATATTCATATTTAGATAATCAAACGCTTTATTTTTTAGCTACAGATGTTGGCAGCTGATTTTTTACTTATTAGAAACTCTAAAATTCCTTTGAAATTATGACATAGATATTTCATTCAATTATTACTTGATGAATAGCATATTTAAAGTCCAGTAAAAATTGAAGCGAATTTAAAGTTTCTGGAAAATGTTTTGATTATGACCTGCAAGTTGTTTAAGTTCTGTCTGTCTAAGTCCCATTTTTATTAGAGTGCTAAAATGAAAATCACATGCTCTGTTGAATAAAAACATTAAAACAAAGCGGAATGATCATGTTAAAGAAAAGTTTGATGATCATGTTAAAGAATTAATCTAAGAATAATGTATTACTTTGACGGAAAGAAAGCGAAAGTTATACAGAATTTTCAATGATTTTGATTTTCTTTATTTCTAAATACTTAATTATTGATATTTTAATTACTGTTGGCTAGTAATTATTCCTTAGTGCTCCTAATAAAATTCTACACCATTTTACTTAACATGCCATTAAATAAAATTATATAGTATTTCAATTGTTATATTCTGGAAGCTAATTATTTTATAGAAATGCATTTTGTGTGGACTGTTTTCATAGTAAAAATCTTTATTTTATACTCAATTATAATTAGAAGTAATTATTCTTAATATAAATAATTTCATTAGAAAATTAATTTGAAATAATTAATTTTCAATTCAATTTAATTAGAAAATTAGAATTCAATTTTCATTAGAAAATTTTATTTGAGTGTAATTGAAATGCGGTCTCCTAGACTTTACCTACCCAGTTAAGGTTTAATAATTTAATATATGTACACATCATTGATCTTCTCCAATATGGTACCATTTGATTTCTTGCTTTTAACCAATATGAAAATATTTTATAAACGACGATATCCCGATTCGAACAAAATGAGGAGAAATATTTTTACGCCATCCACCAAAATGCCTTCTAAGAAAACTCCCGTCTCTGCTAATATTATTAGGATATACCCCGAAGTGATCACAGTATCAATACTATTTAGAACAAAGACCGAATATAATTGAAAAGTAGATATTACTTAAGTAATATTTATTGTATTATTGGAAGTAATAATATTAGAAACGCTATTACCCATAAATGTAAATTCCATCCTTTTTGCCACATTTTCTTGAAAAACAGAATAATAATATTTGCATTCAAGTCTAATAGAGGCATGGCCTTTATTGTGTAATCAGCATTCAAGTATTTAAAAAATAAAAATTAAAGTTTTCGTTACATAACATATATTCCAACATTCGTTAAAACAAATTTTTTGAGAATAAATACTAGAATTTAAAAAAAAAATGTTTTAAACTAAAAGCATGTTTTTTATATTTTATAAATATTCACAAAATTTGCTCAAAAAACCTCCATGAGGGATATAATTTCCAAACAATAAAGCATAAAGAAATAAATACCATTGACATACGAGTGTAAGAAATAATAAATGTCACTATTTGCTTAAAATGCACACTCAAATGAACAAAATATATTAATTGTAAAACATTTTTAAAAATCTGCTTCCTATAACGTTATGTGAAGGACAAAACATCAACTATATTATTTTTAAAACTCAATTTTCATGTCTTCTTTAAAAAGAAATAGTAATACCACTGAAAAAAATTCATTTATAAAACTTATTCGTTTTTCATTATTTCCAATCTTCTTTCATAAAAGCTTCGAATAAAATTATTTCTGAAACTTTATTTGCATTGATAAAAAAAATGAAAGAAAATCATTTTAGTTCTCTGAAAACTTTTTATCGTTTTTGAAAGATAAACAAGCATTTGAAATATTTCATATCTTAGAATTGCGAAATAAATACAAGATATTAAAATTAGATTATAAAAATATTAAAAATACTCTTCATGGGAAAAGTGCTTTACACTGAAGTGACAAAAGTCATGGGATGACTGTTAATATCGTGTCGATCCTCCTTTTGCCCGGCGAAGTGCAACAACTCGACGTGTCATGGAGTCCACAAGTCGTTGGAAGTCCTCTGCAGGAATATTGAGCCATGCTGTCTGTATAGACGTCCATAATTGTGAAAGTGTGGATGGTGCAGGAGTTTGGGCACGAACGGACCTTTCGATGATGTCCCATAAATGCTCGTTGGGATTCATATCGGGCGATCTAGGTGGCCATATCATGCGCTGGAATTGTCCGGAATGTTCTTCAAACCAATCGCGAACAGTTCTGACCCGGTGACATGGCGCATTGTCATCCATAAAAATCCCATCGTTGTGTGGGTACGTGAAGTCCATGAATGGCTGCAAGTGATCCGCAAGCAGCTGAACATAACCATTTCCAGTCAATGATCGGTTCCGTTGCACCAGAGGACCGAGTCCATGCCATGTAAAAACAGCCCACACCATTATGCAGCCACCACCAGCTTGAACAGTGCCTTGCTGACAGTTTGGGTCCATGGCTTCGTGGTTTCTGAGCCACACTCGAACTCTACCATCAGCTCGTAACAACTGAAATCGTGACTCATCTGACCACGCCACGGTTTTCCACTGGTCTAGGGACCAGTCGATATGCTCACGAGCCCAGGAGAGTCGCAGCAGGCGATGTCGTG
Organism: Argiope trifasciata; assembly: GCA_026543055.1. Classification (NCBI taxonomy): domain Eukaryota; kingdom Metazoa; phylum Arthropoda; class Arachnida; order Araneae; family Araneidae; genus Argiope; species Argiope trifasciata. The sequence goes on from JAPMOQ010054910.1 coordinate 854,705, forward strand.
CTGTCAGCAAAGGCACTCAAGTCGGTCTTCTTCTGTCATAGCCCAAGGAAGACAAATTTCGCCGCACAGTACTATCGGACACGTCCCACATTGATTCCTGCAGTTATTTGACGAAGTGTTGCGTGTCTATTAACATTGACCATTCTACACAGAAGTCGGCAGTCTCGGTCATTAAATGCAGATGGTCGCCCTCTGCGCTGTCCATGATGGGATGTGATGCCTGAAATTTCATACTCTCGGCACACTCTTGTGGATCTCGGAATGTTGAATTCACTAATGATATCCGCAATGGAATGACCCATGCGTCTAGCTCCAATTAACATTCCACGTTCATAGTCTGTTAATTCTAGTCGTGCCGCCATAAATCACGAAAACCCTGTTCACATGAATAACTTGAACACAAATGAAAGCTCTGGAAAACGAACTGCGCATTTATACTTTTTCGCTGCGATACTACTGCCGTCTGTATATTTGCATATTGCTATCCCATGACTTTTGTCACTTCAGTGTAAGGTTCAATTGCTAACAATACAAAATTTTTCCGTCAAAAGTTCTGAAAAACATAAAATATATTTTTCCTTAATTTCAGAAAAAAAAAAACTTTTTATTTAGCAAATTTAATATATATGGAAGAAATTGAGGGCTTTGAAGAAATAATAACAAGAAGAATTTCAAATACTAAAAATAGAATTTTAAGTGTATTAAAGACATTCTTGATCATTAACCGATTTCATTTATAATGTGTGCAGTCATTGTCAAATGTATTCGAAGAATTTTATGTTTCCATTATATTTATAATACTTCTGTTTTTTAAAAATGACATTTTTTTTTTACTTAAAATATTTTATTCGCAGTCTTGTTACTGGTATCTATACATATTTTGCATAAATCCTGAAAACCTTACGCATTGAAAAAATATTTTTTAAAATTTGATGGGTTTTAATTACAGAAAGGAAATGAAGAACGCAATGAATGATAAATTATTTGTTTTAGAAAAAAAAAAGCCATAAATTTATCTCAAATGAGTTCTGTTATTTACTGCGTTTTTTCGGTCAATAATGAAAGTTACAATATTATTGGGCTTACTATACTCTATATCAAGATAAACAACTACAAATACATTTTTGCAAAATCTTAATGAAAACATCTTGCTATTAACTAGGTTTTAATTTATATCAAAAAGGAAAAAATAGTTGAAATTTATTGCTGTTTTTATTTCAATTTTTAACAAGGAATTCATCTTTAATTTAGCTTCATTTTTTAATATTTTAGCTATTTTTACCTTTTGATTGCCTTTGACTATTCAAGTAAATTAAATATTTAACAAAAAGGATGGATAATCTAGTATTTTTAGAACATTTCAACTATTAAAGATGTCTAAACTTTCGTGACTATAAGTTGATGTCCTTTACTGAAAATTATGGATGAATCTTTTAAAAACATAACAAATAAATCCGATTTGAATTGTAATCAGATTTTTTTCCTCGCATGTTAACAAATGAACAAACATCAGTGAGAAATAGGCATGGCCGAGAAATCATTTCTTCCTCTGGATACGTTTGAAATCTTCTTTAAATTGATAGGATATTTTCAATGTAAATAAATTCACACGTCTTATATGAAACTTAAAAAAAGATACATTGCCATTAAAAACGATAAAAGTTTCATATATAATCAAAATAATGTCAAATAATTAAATTTTTTAATCTTAAGCATATGATCCGCAAATAATTTATTTATACTGGACGGTTTTGTATCATATAAATGACAACCGGCATCCTGCAATAGGGGTAGCGAGTCTGTCCCGTGTCCAGGGTTCGAGTCCCTGTTCAGGCATGGTTGGTCTTCTGCGTTCTATAGTGAGGTGTGCTAATGTACCTCCCTATAAAAAGGGTTTATACAAGCGAATGTGACTCATGAAGTAGATAAGTTGTACTCTTGGCCCTAGTTGGGGCAATTGAACAAACAAGAGACGCTTAAATCGCTTACATTTAACTGCCAATGTGTTTGTAAAGGGTCATAAGTCATAGGAAAAATACAAATGATATGAAACTACAGAACCTGTCGAATTCACTTGGAATAACAAGATGAAAACGGTTTGTGTTTATTGCATATCAGTCGCAACTTAATTATTGTGCGCAGTAATAATAACAATAATATATGTGATGAAACATATACCAAATTCCTCTTTGCAATTTGTATTCATTTTAAAATGAAAAAAATTATATACATTTGCTAATTAGAAGATTTTTCTACCCTACAAACAATACTAACGCGTACATTAAAAAAAATTTGAAAAAGATAGCCAATAGCATTGCCATTTAACAAATTATTAAATCGTTGCTAAAAAACTAATGCAAATTTGGGAGGTGGCAATGTAATAATAATTATTTTTAAATAAAAATCAAAACAAGTAATAATTTCTTTTTTTCATTCTACAGACACAATCAAATAAATTTGGATACTTTTACAGGATACAAGGTTTTTATATGCATGCTATTAAATTAATTGAACAGTTTTCTGTGCAGTAAAATGCGCAATCATTTCGTTTGTCTATCAATTATTCTATTTCCTTTTACCTCTGTTACGGTACTTTTCCTCTTTCCCGGCCTCAAATGTCGCCAAATGCGTGCCGAGGAGCCAAGCGAAGCATTGTAGAAGGTTCTAAGGAATTTGGCGGAATTCTACATTATTTGACAGTTTCTCGTTGCTCCGGACTAACGAAAAGTACAATTTTAACTACATCTTTTAACTTAATGGGATAGAATTAGAATTTTAAATTTGTTCAACTTACAATAAATTCCAACACCTCTTTTTTCAATGTTGCTCGTATCAGTTTCTGTTAGGATCAACTTCATTATTCTTCTATCACAAATCTATCTACAACTTGAAAATTAATTGCAGTAAAATAATGGCAAATGTTGTATCTATCAAACGAAAAGTTAAGATGCGAAAATATTGAAAAATCGTAAATAAGTAAATAAATATAAATTGTTCAATTAATCATCAAAACAAGCAAGCTTTTTACACAGCATTTTGAATTACTAAAAAGAATACCAAATAGTTTCCATATTTATTTCAATATCAAATATCATTCAAGTTAAGTTGATGTTTGGCTATTTTAGACACCAACTTCGATCCTCACATTTAATTTTTGGTTAACTATTGGAAACTCTTTTACACTTCTAGACTACCTAAAAATATCTAGATATTTTGAATTTTCTACATCCAGTGTAAGAAAATTCAGCATTCTTCTTGTCTGCAAATCTGTTGTTATTGTATCTGATAACCGGTGGTATAGTTGTGCTAACCGCCTAATTGAAACCAAAGATATCTAAAAAGTTCAAACACAATAATGTATCTCTTCAAATTTCAAAAATAGAAAAATATAAACGTTTAGTAATATGATTGGAGAGGGCTTGATCTGCTTTTCACCAAGGAACATCAGCAAATATACTTTGTCCGTGTTGGAATGTGAGAGATTTTGTACGCCCACTCAAAAGAAACGAGAGAAGACAGTTTGCTGTTAGAGGTATCCAGACGGTGATACCCATCGGAACTCTAACCAAAGTATAGAGGGTGAGCTTGTTTAACTCTCCAAAGAGCCCTCGACTCCATCTTTTTGATACAGGAGGTTTCAAAATAAGTTAGAGTTGCATCACTATGAAATATGCGTTGAGGTGGTCCTAGCTAAGTTATCCGCAGTCTTATCTTGTAAACAAACATGTTAGGAGACACACTGAATCCAATTATAATCCAAATAATATCCTGACGTGGGAGATTTCGTGCATATTTTTAAAGATTTGGAAGAATGCACGAAAATAAGTGCATTTGTGGAGAAATGAACACGATTTACCACCGCTTAATGGAATGTATGGAGATCTCAGAGTTAAGGAAGGACTAAATGAAAGACGAAATGAAGGCTAAAAATAAGGATTTAAGTGCAGTGCTGACGGTACCAGGTCCTCTCAAAACCCTGAAGGATATGATGTCAAAGATTTGCAGTTTCATTTCAACCGTTTGAGAATGTGCAGGTGGGGAGAAAGACGGCTATTAACTACCTCCAAAGGAATGTTGGTTTGACTGATCGGTAAGTATGAGGTATGAGGTTGGACAATACTTGTTCAGCAGTCGACCACCACAAATCCTGTCGATACTGCTACGTTCAGTGGTGGCGGGGTGGTCGGCTGTATGCAAGAAGAAGTACGATTCTGCTGCTGTTATTTAATTTGAAATGTATTGCAATGCTCATGCGTTGTTAATCTTGTCCCCCAATTTCGTCCAATGAGAAAGATGCTTCACAGATGCACCTTTTGCCAAACTCTTTTGATTACTAAACAAAAATGTTACATAAAACATTCTAATTTATATGCTAATTCATCGGCAATAAAGCATAAAAAGAAAGTGTGTGTGTGTGTGTGGGTTTTTTTCATTTATCTTCTCATCTATTTATAAATTTAGCATAATAATTTGATATTTGCTATTTATTTACCAAAGTTTGAAATCGTAATTTCATACACCGATAGTTTGACCTTTCATCAGGTTTTTCAATGAATATCGTTTCGCGTTTTTTAAGAAAACCGAATATCCTGAAGGGCATGAATAATTACTATTAAGAAGAACTCTGTAGAAAAAAATTTGAGACAAAACAAAAATGTTATGCTTTTGCAGGTGCAAAAATTATTCATAGACTTTTCTAGAATGATATTTTTCATTAAAATATTTGCCCTGAACAAATTTGTATGTGTTATCTTATTTTTAGAACTCACTAAAATTAAATATGATTTTAATGATGAAAAAAATCGAAGAAAGATACCTTGAACATGTAAATTTTTTTCAAATATTAGTCAGTGAAATTTATTTTTAGTGACTTTTTAATTGTTTATTATTTATTATTTTTTGAATTAAATGAAAAAAATAAGAATGCATGATTTATTAACAAAAGAAAAAGTAAAATAATTTTGTATTACTGTGTTCTTGTGTTTTAAGATGGTTAAACAAAATATAAGTGATCCAGTAATTTGATTATTTAGCATCAAAGTAAATATAAACATACCAAAAATGATTTATTTCACGTCATTTGGATAGTTTTTAATTAATTAAGGATATTTTTAATAAGTTTAAAAATATAAATAAAAATTTTAAATATTATTTTTCCTTTCTTTACGATTCTCTTTATCAAGTTCAAATATTTTTTTTAAACTTGTAGTTGATGAAACTTTATGTTAATACATTTAAAAAAAAATATTATTTCATGAAATAAATTTAATTATTTTTTTTTATGTTTTAAATATAGTTTTAGCAGCTTATCAGTAAAAATAAAATCAACAGGCAGTAGCTCAATCGGTAAGGGGTAAGGATTTCATCGAGATGGGAGCATAATTCTTGTAAAAATCAATAATGTTTTGAAAAATTAATTAATTTTAGTTTTATAAGGAAGAAAAAAATTCTTTTATGTAAGTTACTAGCTGGTACCCAGTGCATTGCTGTCACAGAAGTAATTTTGTAAATTTCATTTGAAACTTAAAATAACTGTCTTACTTAATTAGGAATGATAAAGAATGAAATTTATTTTCATGTTGGAAATGAGTACATTCATTGAAATTGAATGATACATAAAGGATAAGAGTAAATAATATTTATTCTATTTTATTTTTTTAAACTTTATTTTTCAAAAGCTTTCGAGTAGGCAATATTTTATCCGTCTTCAGGGAAAACAAATAAAATTCTCTATTGTCCGACTTGTATGCATTCAGTATACATATGGTTATGTGAAAAACATAATTTTTTTATATTCAGTCCGCACACTTGAAGTGATAACCTTGCGGATGGTTGAAGGTCATTGAGAATTCAAGGATACCTTTAAGGATAGTTGTCACACTTCTTGATTCATATTGGTATTTTCATTCTGATACTCGTGATCATCAGCATATAAATTTTGTCTTTCGATTCCTGTGTCATGTTGAACTTGAGACTTTAAGGTATCCGACTGCGATCGAAGGAAAATTTTTGAAAAAATGGATTTCTTTAAAAACTATTTAAAATTACGGTTATTAGATGTATACTCAATTACATTTAAAATTATTATAAATACAAAAAATATTTCAAAATATATTTTTGAGAAAAATAGAAAATGTGTGGTAAATTTAATGAAATTTAATCAAAACGGTGATCACTCTACACAAAATTGTAATTCAGCAATCCTACTTTCCTTTGTACGCAAGTTAAAGAATATAATTATGAATGAAATGAACTAACATCTAAGAAAAATCTTGAGATGCAAAGAAGTTATGGTTAAAAGTATACGTACATATGCATTTTTTCCCTAAGCTCACAACTTAATTTTACTAAAAACACCTATAAATGAAAAAGCATTACATCAAAAATAAAACTTTTGGTTTTAAATAAAAAAAAAATAATAAAACCATGAAGGCCCATATTATTTAAAACACACGCTGAAATTTTTACTTAAAACCTCTGTTGGTTTTTGAGATATTATGTTGACGGTTGAACATTTTTATAAAAATATGTGTATTGAGAAAATTGAAATTAAAGTCAGATTTTAACTGAAAAATATGTGACCCTGAATGATAGGTCAGGCTTTCCTTTTATTAGAAAAGATAAACGGTTTTGAAAATTGTGAACTACAAGAAATAAAAAAAAATCGCCAATATGGTCGAAAACAGTGTTATAAAAGTGGTCGGATACCTTAAAACACGTGAATTTGAAATTTGTGAACGATTTGTTTTATTGTTTTCTTATCGTTCCTCGTTTGTTTGAGAAGCTCGAATTAGCTAATTTCTAGATGTTGCGGTGTTAGATGTATTAAGTGACGCAAGTTTGGGAACATATTTTATGTCGGAACAATCAAAACAATATACATTTAAATATATAGCCAAAATATTGTTTGTAAATTCACTTAATAAATAGCAAAATTATTGTTTGGATTGGATTTTGAGAAGGGAGAGGGAAATTTTAAAGGGTAGAATAAACAATCACAAGTGGACATCAAAGACCTCATTTTGAACTGATTTAATTATATTTATTGCATGCAGGATTTGCGTAAAGTCTTCAATTATAAAAATGCATAGCGCAATAAATTTGATTATTATAAAAAATTTTATTAAGTATTTCTTTTTATAGATTGTGCATTTCCTAAATAATCTTCTCATTCTTAATATTATTCAGATAAGTAATACAACTGACCTTCGACCCACCTCTAGGCACACTGATAAACACACGGATAGCACCTCGCAAGACTGAATGATCGGATCGCCGCAACAGCAACACTGGCTAGAATTGTGTTTGAGTCCTAAGGGCCATCGCCGGCCCCGGTATAACCCTCCCTGTGAGTAGTACGTCCGGTCATTTATGGGAGAGCCAGGGCCCCACTTATTATTGTATCTCCCTGGTTGGCAATATCCAACCACCATCTCATCCTCATTTCGAGGTGCCCCCGGTTGGGTATTATTGGGGTTCAGATGCCGTAAAACAGTGTGTTGTGACTTATCTTACCTGGTTGACAGTAACATCAAAGTCCATGAGCCCTAACGCCTTCAACAATGTAACACTGCATCAGAACTCGAGGACAGATGGCCTTTATTGAAACCGACGCAGGCTAAAATGTAGGCAGGAACAGCGTCAGTCGCATTGCATTGTGGACATATGGAGTAAACTTTGCGGCCCGTCACATGACGTTGCACCCGAGTGTGTCCACTTCCAAATCTAGCGAGAGTTGTCTGATTGAAGTCTGTTGTCAATGTCAATTAAAACAACATGAGGGTGACCATTCATGCACGGAGGTCCTCCTCCAAAAAGAACAGGCATTTTGCCTTTCCCGATGTTGCCACTTTTGACAAAGAAAGGCAGTCACAATGAGAAGTATCCTTATGGCTGCCCTCTCTGGCCAGACCATCAGCCATTTCCTTTCCGTGCACATTCACATGCGACGGAACCCAATGAAAGGTGATCTTAACAATGGCAATCAAGCGGTTTGAAAGCCTGACAATGTTCCTTGTCGTGCTGTCCTCATGCATCTACCATCCAGATAAATGCCCAACGGAGCTTCGGCTGTGACTCAGAATCCAAATGTCAGTGTTCATACTCTCAGTTGTGCCCTTAAAAATAAGTGAAACGCCTGAGTTTCTCTTTCAAGAAAATCCCCTCCCTCATTATAGAAGCCAAAGACCATCAGTATGCTTAAGTGGTTGATACACAAAAGAGAATGCAAAACAAATGTTGGGCGTTTTCAGGAAATTTCCTTGTCCCGTAAATCGATCTTGACGAGCGTCTCTAATGAGCAAAGCACGCTCCAACGGCTCCACTCACAACGAAAGTTAGAGGGAATTTCTCAGTGACAGTAAGAAGTCTTGTCTATCTGGTTGTAATTTAGTTGGATGGGTTTGGGGCGGTGTTTTAATAGTAATGGAATTCAATTTATGTCTAGAACGATTTGCTTAGAGAATTTTAAAGTGTTTATGCTTTGAGGTTATTAACTAAGATTAGAAACAATCTGCTATCCAAGCCTTCAATACGTTATTATAATGAAATTTATGTTATGACCCATATCAAATATTAAAACTCCCTTTGAATAAAAAATTTATCTCATTTGAATTATTTAAAAATTTCTGGGCTTTTATTAAATACTCCACTTTATCAAAAATTAAACCACTTTACTTATTCCTGCATGGGTGATGCATGAGAATTTATGAATTTATGCATAAACCAACTACTAATTAACTAAATTCGCTGATTAAAAAATTAAGCGTTTTTTGAAGATAAAGATAAAATATAAGAATAATTTTTTATTTTTATTATTATCTTTAAACGTTGTTTCTTATTAACGTTTTATTATGAGGGAAAATGTTAGTAGCTTTCTTTTATAATGCAATCTTTTAAGTGCTTCTGCGAAATACATATGGATTTTATTATCATAATGTATTTTTCAAAATCAACTTACAAGAAATTCCCAATAAACCATTAATCTGATAGAGCTCTATATAATTTTTCTTGCAGCAGTCGGTTTGGCAACTGAAAATTTCTTGTTTTCCTCTAAAATAAATCCAATTATGGTAACAGTTTCTTCTAAACATTCTCTAGGAAGGCATTCTATATTAAAGTCAAGCCTGAAATTTATTTTAAATGTATTTTGATAATCAAAATTTCGTAAAGCCATCAAATTTCCCTTTATCGCATACCTTTGACTTATGAACCGGCTTGTATATTTTGGATAAAATTAACAACTTGTTTGATTATTCATTGATTTTGCGCTTCTAAAATGTTCTTAAAAGTGAAATAAATGGTAGCAGCTCTGTATCCTTAGTTTTATTTTAATTATTTTCTTCTATTGGGTTTAACACTCCCAAGAAAGTTCAACATTTATTTACTTCGTAAAAACAAGATGACTAAGGACATATAACTCATATTGCATTAAACGAATAATAAAAAAAATACCTAATAAATCATCAATGACAACCACTTGGTTAATGCATTTACGGCCATATGTCCCATATATCTCTAACTTCTAAATATACCGTATCATCTGTATAATTTGATTTCTCCTTTATTACTATAATTAAAGAAGGGGCAAAGAAGGGGTCATCTGCTTAGTAGGTGTTTCGAAGATGAGTCTTGAGCCGTGGCAGTACACATATTAAAAAAAAGTTTTAAAAAAACCCTTCTGATTTTGAAAGAATTGATCACAATAGGTGATATTTTATGTTTTATGGCCAATGTACAACTATCTTACATTTTGATAAGAATAATAGTATAAATTTGTTTGAACTTTCTTTTTTAAACCCTTTTCTGAAACAAAAACAACTTTAAGGATTTCAAATTTCTAATTCATTAAAAATTACTTTTCACTATTAAAACCGAAATTTCAAATGTAGGATGTTATGGAAAGATTCAAACGTCATCAAATGAATATAATGTTTTAAAAACCCTATAAATAAAATGAAATTAAATATTATTCATTTGTGTGCAATCTATTTAATACATATCTCTAAATATATAATTCTAGTATTTTAATAAATTCGGCTTTACAACAAATAAGAAAATTCTACAATTTAAGAGAAAGTAAATTTTGGAATAAAAGAAAATTACAAAACTTTGAAATGTTCTTTTTATTTGATTTGATGTCAAAATATGTATTTATATTCAATTAAAACAGCATTATGATAGTTATTTCTCAAGAAAAATGGCATTTGAAATGCTTTATATATATTTTTAAAGTATCTTTTTATACGCATTTCAATATTTTTTTCTGAATGGCTTTAATAGATTTCATATCGATTTGTCTTCATTTGTGAAGAAATTAAGTAAAATTGATTAATGAATATTTTGATTAACCATTAAAATTAAACTGTGTGTTCATTTTATATCTCGACTAACTTAACTGTAATTACTTTAAAAAAAGATATTTAAATATCCATTTTAATTCAACATAACATAAAATACTTTTGAAAATTCAATATGTTTACATGAATATATTTCTAAACAATTAACATTAAAAAGGGAATTACAGAATCACAAATCTAGTTATGTCCCAAATGAATTTTTATATATTAATAAGAAAATGAAAAATGAAAAACTAAGTCAATTTGAGAGTTCTAATTTTAAAAAGTAATACATTTTGTTTTAAAGCGTGTTTAAAGATATATTAGTACTTATGTTTTAATGCATATGCTTAAAAATTCCATTAATCTAAGTGAATAATTTTCGAATACGCCAAATAGAGCCAACTCCTTACTACACAAAATATTTTAAAGGAATTTGTACAGGCGAGTCATGAAAAAAATGAACTTTAGAAAATTGTATTTGTTTACTACGAGAAGGGCTATACATGCAGTTCTGACTTAATAAATGGTATACTTTTGGGCTAAAAAGTTACTCGATTTTTTTCCTTAGCTAGAATGTCTATTGCATTAAAATATTTCATTTTCATTCGTGATTTTTTAACACACCAGCGGGTGACCGAGCTCCGCTCGGAGAAAACAGGTATTGAAGCTAACTCGAAGATTTAAATTTTCAATTGTGATTTATAAAAACAATACATACCATAAGAAAATTTGTGAAACCATTGGTGAAAAGATAACCGGTTAAAGTGCACCAATGTAAACTATTCTAAACAAAGTTAGAGTTTGAAAAGGGAACTATTCTATACAAAGGAAAAGTAAAGGTAAAGATTGAAGTGTGTTGAAGTTCAATATTTTTGACAAATTTATTTAGAAAAACCAAACATATATACATACATAAGAAACAGATTATAAACCTATAACAGCATAAACATAATAAACATTAATCAACAGCACGTTACCGCTTGAAACCTATTAGGCAATAGACAAAGAAAATTTAAGTGCTGCCATCTATAGCCATTATGGCGAACTAATAAAGTTTGAAAATATCCTATCTGTAACTCCGAACGGCTTGACCGTAGCGCTTCAAAACCGGCGCCAATCGATTCCTCGTGGCCAAAAACCCCAGACCCCCAAGTTTACCGGAGTTTATTAATTCTGGGGCGATTTTCGACTTGGCAACCATTCCTCGTATTATAGTATTAGATTAAAGGCGGGAGTCGTAGTACTATGATTTGATCTGCGTTACCTAGCATACTTTCGTTAAGATCTCCTGCCTTTAATGTGTTAAGATAAATTTTCAACGTATTTTTGACAATGATGTATGTTTTTTATTCTTTTGACATTTTCTGTCAAACTAACACCAAAGATTGTCCAAAGTCTAGAATCATCGTCGTCACAAATAACCCGTTCAAAGATGTTTTCTTATTTAAAGTTATCTTTCAGTAAGAGATGTGACTGGATTAGCTAGATTGTAAGCACAACCTATTAAATAGTGACTCATTTATTCTCTCTCAAAATGTGAATCATATATCCTTACATTTTTACTTTCTCGTAAACTAAATGCAGAGAAAGTGCTAAAATTGTCTAAGTATTCGAACTAAAGACTTTGACAGAGCTCCATATCTTTCTAAGTCCAAAGAACTATTTTTTAAATGTGCGTCCGTGTGTGACTCAGGTAACAGAAAAACGCTTTGCGCTAAAAGTCTTTACATCAAATTCGAAAAATTCTATTAAATTTTGAGTAAAATAAGATTTAAAGGTAGGTCTGTCCGACTGTTCGAATATAAGTTAACACGGTGATAACAAAACGAAGATAGATTGATCAATATAATTATATACACAGATTGAGCATCAATAATTTAGACAACTATCAAATTTGGAGCCAGATTCCACAAGGAATTGACCTCTCAGCCTTCTACCTTAAACTAATAAGACACTTCTTCATATAACTTGTAAGCATGTATCTGAAGAAGTGCGTAAACACTATAACTAAAATACGCAAAGAATTTAAATATACAAAATGTGATATAGGATTTCATGTGTACAATTATAATTTTGTGTCAAATTTTAGTTTTAGTCAGTTGAAGTAAACATGTATAAAACTTCAAAACTGCCAAAAGAAAACTCAAAATAGACTCAGTAAAAATATTAAATTGGTAACAAAGTTTAATATTTGCTAACTATTGTACTCTAATAGCATGTTTAAAACTTTACCGAATGTCCACAATCTTTTGCGGTGGATGAAGGATAACACCTTTATTAAAGAGCATTACAGACATATTGATAAGTTTTGGAGCATCAATCCCGTTAATGCTGTCTGAAGTTACGATTACACGTTGTAACTTAATAATTAGCGCTTAATTTATACTAACATTTGTAATCGAACAACTTTTCCAGCTAGTTACCTTGCGGCCTAGCGATAAAACTTCAGTCTGTATTCTAAAGTCAAGGATTAAGCCTGATGTTTAACCGGACAATTGTACTTTTCCCTAAATGTTTGCTTTAAGGGATAGCACATGATGTTTACCCTCCGAGAATTGTACTTTTCCCTAAATGTTTGCTTTAATTGTCTGTCCTATTATTTTTTTTTCATGTGTTATATCCTTTAATATTTCATTAAAAAGATTTAAATCGTTTAAGCTTCTTTTCTTTACAGGTTTGTTTTTTACTAGCAGGAATAATTTTTGGCGCCCAATGGTAACTAGTTTTGTTTACGGTTGCACATTGACAATTCGATATAATTTATCACCACAAAAGGAAAAAAAAAATACTAAAATGATCCGAGATCAATATTTCTAAAATTTCTCACTTCTTTTTGTAATTAGTTGCAGAAGAATGAAATGCCTGTTAGGTAGAGTTGTCCTTCATTTATTATGAATACAAATTTTTTCAGCTGTTTCAATATTTGTAAGTTAATTGAGTTCTTAGCTTTCGAGCTCGGAATTGCTTTATTAATTCCTTCTAAAAATGCAATAAAAATCTGATACCGGCAACTAACTGACACTTTAATTGAATATATCAAAAGTAATTGGATGAAAAAATGTTATGTTTTAATAAATGTTCCACATCATTATATATTTGGGATAAAATTTGTTTACCTATCTCAACGTAAGAGGATCTATGAGGGAAATCTGGAATGCATTAAATCTCCGTAATAAAATAAAGATAATATATAATATTTTAAATAGAAAATATCCAGTCAATAATTAATTATTTATATTCTATTTTTTCTTTTTTGAATTTCTAAAAAAACAAATCATCGAGGTTTTTTTAGAATTATATATTTCAAATACTTTGAATTAAATTAATGATTTGACAGCTTGAATATTTCAATATAATTTTTAGAAAAATGAAGAATGAAAAATATTTGCATGACTATAATATAAGGGAAAGATTTCATTTTTAAAGGTTCAAATACCGTGCATTTGAAATATATATATATATTGTACAGTACTCAACGGATTTTCTTTTGAAATTGACATGAACTAATTTTGTTAAGAGAGATGTAAATCTTTTCGGAAATTACATTTACATGCAAGTGTTTTTAGAATGCTATTCAATGTTTCCAATTTTGTATCAAATGGCATTTCATGAGAAATTAATAATGTCAACTTAGTACAAAAAATGCGTATTTAAATTTTCGACGTTATTAGCGTCTTTAAGTTGTTAACATAGTTGCAATGGCACTTAATGCAAAGTAGATTAAATGACACTTAAATGAAAGTAATATTTTATGTGTAAGTATGATAAACATTGCTGATATAAATATTAGAATTAAATTCGAGCTTTTTACTTTCGCGAATAAGAAATAAGTATAGCAAAAAATCAAAAAAGTCAAACTGGAGGTTTTGTCGAATCTCCACATTTTAGGCTTCCTTAAATTTGAAAAACACAATTCTGAAAAAAATGTCTGTTGTTTGTCCATCTGTGAAAACTTCCCAAAGTCTCCCTTCAACCAAGTAACTGGAAGAGGGAAGACATTCTTTTTTTTTTTTACATTCCACGGGACATTCCTCTCATATCTTGTTTCAATCTTATCCCTAATGCATTCTGCCCTTGCGGAAATTTTGAAGTCCACTACGCAGCAGAATGCATGCTCACTTCTTCCTTTCACATGACCATGCCTACATCCGAACTTGAGAGAGTTTGGTTCCTTAGTGCTGCTTCCTCAAAAGCATCCAGGATGAAAATTCGAAGAATGATTCGTCATCTCAAAGAAAGTCAACATCTGTTTAGTTTCCTTGAACACTATTCCCAAAGAGTAGCACTCTACATCCATATATTTATTTTCTGTTATTTTTGTGTTTATACATAGCATTTATTCGTATTTTGTGTGTGTCTGTGTGTTGCTATTCTCTCTCTCTTTCTGACCTCGTTTCTAATTTTTTTGTAAATATTTGTTCTATAATTTTGAGGATCTTGTGAACTCAAACAAACTGCAAGTCTGTTTATGTAAATTAACATAAATTTTCAGTTTCTCTCTGATTATAAGTGTTATATCTAAGTTATATGTGCACACTTAAAACTACGAAAATCGCTTAAAATATAGAATAATTTTTAATTACTTCAAAATGTTCTCTGATCTTTCAGTTTTCAAATGATACGTAAAAGTTGTCAATATTCGGAATATTTCTCAAAATATAAGGATTTTCTTGAGGTATCTTCTCTAAAAACTCTAGTTTAGGTCTTTTCTAAACTAATTTGAAAAAAAAAATGATATTTTTCCACTATGTTGCTTCATTTAAACAATCATAACTCAACAAAAAAAAATTAACCAAATACATTGTTTATATAATCTGTGTGAAACAGTCGAAGCTTTGTGCTTCAATCAAAGTTATATTCAGTATTTAAAAGTTAAAATTACAGATAACATCCAGCCTTTTTTATTCATCGTTGCAAGAAAGATTGTTAAATAACAAAATTTATACTTTTATAACTTGATTGATGCAGACAAGATGACAACCAAAATTAGATATCATTTCAAACTACAATTATATGTCTGTACAAATTAAAATTTAAGATATCATGTTTCAAAAAATATGCTAATTAGATCATTAAATATTAATTAACAATTGGTGTAGTATGTTTTTTTTCTCACTGAATTGAGATTTAAAATATATGAATAAACTACTGTGAAAAATTGGATTTTTAAATTTGAAATTTAAAAAAGAAATTCTCTAGCGTGTTCATACACCTTAAAAGGCACGCCAGTAGATATTCAATGTTTATGATAATTTTATAGTTATTAATTTTAAAATATCTTGTCTAAATCTCTGTCTTGGAGAAATATATTTTTCAGGCTTTAATAAATAGGTTAACTTTAAATGCAAAATAAATTCTACCTTCCTGATTTTAAACCAAAATTGCAATTTTCATGTAATAAGACATGAAATTCAACAGTAATATCCTCAAGAAAGAAGTTTTAAAACTCGATATATTTTCGATAGAATAAAAATGTTTAGTGTTATTCAGATTCAATGACGTCTAACAGAGGAAACGCGATTTCCTGACAAATTATTTAATTTATTTAGACAGAAGTATTCAATTAATTAGGATCTACGAAGCAGAGTTCTTCTTTTATAGAAACGACAATAGCCCTCTGTTTGTTAGAAGTAGCTCTCTTTATTATGCCAAAAGTAATTTCATACGTGGAGAAATTGCCATTGATGATAAATAACTAAATGCTTCTGATATGAATATTTATTTTTCTTCTGTATAAAATAGTAGCCGGTTTGGCCAATATTTTGACGGTTTGCGACAATTTCATGATGAGTTTCATCACAAATTTAAATTTAAGTAATAATTTTTTGTCTTCGCCTAAAATATTATAAAACATAAAATGAATTTCTTTTACATTGAAATTCCTATGTAAACAAGTACATCATACTAGTATGAAATTATTCTGAACATAATATTTTTGATCTGGAGTTATCATTTTGTCCCAGAAGTTTGTTATATTTATCATAATATTCAGGAGAAAAAAGTAAAATATAAAAAATAAACAAGAAAATATGTAATCCATTCTTCGAAAAATAAAAATATTAAATAGAACTATAAATAAAATAAATCTACATTTATTGCTTTGGTATATCACTATAAAGAGATGCTTTGATCAGAAACATTAGTGGATAGGGAAAATTGTGTAGTAGGCCTAATTAGATAGCAAACAGAAATAATTTTAGCATGGCAAACAATCAAGTTCTGTCCTAAATCAACGATGCAGAGCAAAACTCGAATAAACTCGTGTAGATGCATGACGCCATTGCTCAATACTCATGAGGGCCTAAAAGTAGATACCTTACTGCGCAATTCATCCATGATGTGATGAATCAACTATCCAAAATATAAAAGGAAATTTGAGCAAATGCACCCATATTAGAAATAAGGTATTAAAATAGAGATTCGGTGTTGCTGATCTTTTCAATCTATAAAACTTTGACTAAAATAAAGATAAAATATTATTTTGTGTAAAGATATCATTTTGATATTTATTTTTATCTAAAAAATTTATATATTTATGCCATGGAGAGTAATGTAAATTTTTATTTAAAACATTTATTAGGAAGTAGATATTATTATATGGAAATACTAATCATCTAATATTTTTTTTATTCTATTGCATGAGACTGGTTAAAGACTTTAATCAAAAACGTTATGGCCTTATTTTTTGAAATCAGATTAAAAATTGAGATTATATGATTAGGGTCAAAAATACACAATATCTGCGAAAAACGATTAATTGAGTTAGGATCCTCGTTTCTTATTATACTACTATGGCGAAAATCTCTCTAAATATTATCTTTTAAATTTAAATTTTATTCATGAAAAATTAGTTTCTATTTATAATTGTGAACTGCTAATACTGAGAATTCTCTAAGTAAAAAATACAAGAGGGAAATATTTAATTAATGAACTATTCAAATTTAACTTTGGAAACGGTAAGGTTTTGTTTAATGTAAATACTAATTATGCGTCACTTGAGTAGCTGTGATACGTATATGATTCAAGAAAATTTTGATAACGTTAATTTAACTTGATTCTATTGTTCTGAGTTTTCCAACTAGTAATCAATATTTGGACGCGAAATAATTTGCCTCGTCATTTGAATTTTAAAAAAAGGCTATAAATTAACCTTTTAAAATTACTTTTTATTAAAAAGAAATTGGTTTTAAATTATAATTGTGAATTTAGCTATTTTCACTGAATTATTACTGAATGCAAATAAAAAAAATACAAGAGAGAAATAGTTTATTTAATTAACTACTTAAAATTAGGTTTAAAACTCCAAAATTTTATAAATGCGAATACTTATTTTAACATTGCAACATCCAATTTCATTGCTGTAAGGCACATATTCGTCAATAAAATTTTGAATATGGCACTTTGATTTGATTGAATTGTTTTAATTTCAACTTAATTTATCAACATTTGGACTAATCATAATCCCAAATAATTTATCTGATCATTTAGTATTAGAAATAAATATTATCCTTCGCTTACAACAATGTTTAAAAACCAATATTTCAATAACAACAACAAAATGAACATTCTAATAAACCAACATTTTCGATTTTCTGGCCTTTTAGATTATAATATTTCCTTTGCTCCAGCCTTATGACTGTTTGAAACATTAAAATCTGGCCTTTTTCCATTAAAACAAAAATCAAACAAAAAAAATCACTTATTCATTAAAATTGAGAAATCCACACCGAAATAATCTGTTTGTACTTTTACGATGTATTTAAATAAACTATTACGGAATGCATATAAGGCCTCATTTAATTTTCTTTTAGGAAAATGGTTGTGCCATTAATACTCAAGGAAGAAGCTCTTTTCACAAAGATATTTTAGAAGCTGGATTCTTTGCATGAACAACTGGTATCTTTTGATACCAGTTATTAATGCAAAAATGATAAACTTTTCTAATTCATTTGTCTCCTTTTTAGATAACATAATTTTATTTAAGAAACAAAAATAATGTAACTTTATCTAGAATTGCGATTTCAGAAATGAAAAATTTAAAAAGTATTTCTTCTTCTCTTTCATTTTCACTTTTAGCTTGCTTTGCCAGCGAAATGTATTTCGTTTTTATATCACAAAAGTTTTCATTTTACTAGTTAGTTGAAAGCTGTATGATAGTGCTCTGAGTAACATGTTCTGTTTTCTTTCATCTCCGATTAATCTTTTTTTTAACACTGCAATATTTTATTTAACATTTTTACCAATACTTTTTGCGATGATAAAATCGTCAGGTGAGAAAAGAAGCAAAAGAATAAACTATAATATAATAAAATGAAATAATATAGTTTATTTATTGTTTATATAATAATATAAACAATAAATAAACCATAATAATATAAGCAACTACAAAGATATAAAGAAGAGAAATCACTACACTCAGAATAGAACGATATAAACAACCTAGCACTATAATGAATAATTACTTTATAAGTCATGTCTAGTAAGAAATATCAACATGATCATGTTGATATTTCAAACTAAAGGTGCGGTTTCTATTCTTTGTACGTGACCAAAGCCTTAAAATAATTATCTTTTTTTTAAAAAAAAATTGCATGGAAAAGATCTTAAAAATAAATGTGAAACCAAAATATATCAATATAAGATGAAAGATTTTTTTTAAAAAAAGGGCATAGTTTTCCAATAAAAATGTATAGCAAAAATCTTTTAGTTTAAAAGTTATAACATCCAGGTAGCTTAAGACATATATTACATATAATATACTATACATGTAATATAGCTGTATATGTAATATATACAGTTTATATAACATGGTTCTTGAATTAAAAAAAAGTTGTATTTGCTTCCAAACTTTAAGAATTAGGGTTCAGTTCACTAAATATCATGATAGTTTTTTTTATTTTTTGCAGAGTAAAGTATTAAAACAACTATAGCCTATTTATTTAGTTATATTTTAAACAAATTCCTTTCTTATACTCTAGTTCAGGAACTGCAAAATGTAGTGACAATTTATTATATTAAATTTGAACGGAAACATGCATTAGATATAAATTTACGAAAATTCTTCTCAAAATAAGAATTTCAGCAAATTTCATTAAAAATATAGCATTAAGATAGATGTATATATAAATGCAAACATAAAAATCAGTATAATTTCCCCCAAAAATGATCATAATTCAAAAGGTTTAGAAAACAAGGTTAGAACAATAAAATTATTTAATAAAATAATTTTATTTTTAGTCCCTTGTTATTATTATTTCTTATTATTGCTATTATCCCCTATTATTATTATTATTTCCTTGTTTTATATTATTATTATTCCTTGTAATTTTATTATTACTTCTAAGGGACGTTGTTACCTTCCTTAAAAGTTATTTAACTTATATTTCGGAAAATTGTTAGCTTATTTTACCTTCTTTAACACACTAAAACTATTCTAATTCTCCAATTTTCTTACATTTTATTTGAAAACTCCTTACATACAAATAACAGATACCTGCATTTCATTGAAAAGGGCAACGTTATTAGCTAAAGGGAAAATTCGGTAATGCCTGGACTCCCACTCCTCAGAATACCGAGAAGGGTCGCCACCGCTGAGAGTGATTCTCGGTTATCTCTGGCAATCCACGGATTACGGGATTGGCAGATGGAAGAGGGAAAGCAGAGAGTAATGACTGCTCATATAAATGTTTCCTACGCATTCGCTTGGATCGAAGGGCCTTATATGAGCTGCGTTAGTGCTCCTTCTTTGCTCTATCTTGGTAGAGAAACATTATGGCCTCTGAATGGGAGTATTAGCTTCAGAAAAATATTTCATAAATGTATCATTTGCTTTAATACCTAACCAATTGTGATTATTCAAATCATGGGCATGTTCATCAGTCATCAGTTCGATCAGTTCCTTAATGTATCATTTTTTTAAAACCTAACCAATTGTGCTTATTCAATTCATGGGCAATTTGCCCAAGGAAAGTATATACAGATTTTGCTTTTAAGGTATTCGAACACGTTCGGAGCACTTTTTTTTGACAAGATGCAGCTATAATTAAACCATATTTCTGGGTTTAGGACTATTCAAAATTATTAAACGGATGTCAATATTTGAAATAAACATTAAAACTCTTTGAAACTTGGCATTTGTAGGCATACATTTAAACAAATTCTGATAAAATTTTAAATTGGCTATACCAAAAATGTATAGTTCTCCTCATAATAAAACTTATACCAAAATTGTTGTATATTTGTTTTAATACCTAACCAAATGTACTTACTCAAATCATGAGAAATTTGCCCAAGGTAATTGCTCATGATCTCTCGATTTTGATTTTAATTATACTGAGGTCGATTTCTGTGGTCTGTTTGATTTATAATATGCATTAAATATAAAATAAATGGTTTGATGGTAGCTATTACAGACGGTAAATTTATGTATCTGTTAGTGCATTGATTTACTGTAAGGAATTAAAACTTGAGGAGTAATTTGTTTAACTTTTGGTGTTTGTCATATTAAAGTTTTAATTTTTTTTAAAGATTTAGATAATAATACAATCTTGTAACGAACGAATGAAGTGTAGTCAAAAGAATTTTTCACCAAAAATAGTGAGCTTTTAAAATAGTGAAGTGTTTTTTTTTTTATATTCACAATTAACAGAAGGATGGGATTCTTATTTTAATTTCACCGTATTTCATTGTGCTAGAAAACACTTAACCATGGGCAAGAGGTTATTATCTAATTCCTTTTATATTTTACTAGACATCTTTGGCGACCTACTAATTCGCCATGAGTAACGTTCTAAAATTTTCAATTAAATACTTACGTATCTTGCTCTCTTTATAACTTTCTCTTTTTATAACTCTCTTCAGCGAAATATATTTAAATTTCAAATTTCTGTACCTCCAATTATTATAGAAGCCTAACGATACTCCTGTAACATTACACTTCCATTTCAACACGTGCTGAGCATCACACTGTCCTCAGTTGAATTTGTAATAAGAGTTGATTTAATCATTCCGTTTGAGTTTTGTCAAAGTGGCAGCAAAAGACTGGTACACTCTTAAAATGTTCTTGCAGGTTAAATTCTACTTTCATATTGAAATATCTTACAGAAAATTAATAATTGTATTTTGTGTGTTTCTTACTAATTTTGTCTAACGTTTATAATATTCTTTATACTATCGAACATGGTAATCACTTGAAACCATAGGTTTTCAAAGTGGGGCCAATCTTACAGGTTCACACATACAAACGGCGTCTCTGTCGCGGGATTTTATTGCTTATTCTTTCTATCTTAAGTTCATTCTAAGAACGTTTCTGAGATCGAGAAGTGACAGCTAGGATGTTTGGAGCGGGATATCTCAATCTGTAATGTCAACTAGATGTGGCACAAAAAATGTGCCCGAAAATAAAATTGTGTTCATCAGAAAAGAGTTTTATTTAATGACATTTACAAGCTGTACTATAGTATGTCCAAAAACTGCATATACCCTCTAAACATCTACTACTTGAAAAATTAATAAAAATTCACAAAATAGTAATAGCTCAAAATAATTAATACAAATATAGAATTTTGTCAGCTGTAGGAAGTTTCATGATCGGAATTCATGTATACATTAGGTTATCATTTTTATTTATTCTTACACGAAGTAAGTATAGAAAAAGACTGGTTGTGTTTGAATGCAGTCTAACATAATTATTCTAAAACGAAATGAAATAAAAAAATAAAAAAATGAAATCTATGATCGCAAATTTCGTAATCATGTGAAAACATTATTTAAAAGTTATTGTTTGTCTTAATTAATTCAACTAGTTTGAAATAATAACGAGACTCTTCGTCCTCTCTCTTTTACCATATATATATATATATATATATATATATATATATATATATATATTATAACTGGCAAGTCTTAGAGCTCGACTAAATTTGAGATGCAAAAACTCCATCGTTTTTCTAAATATCGACGCATGTGTCGTGATTGTTTCAAACCAGTTTAAACTTTATTTAACGATTTAAAGTAATTAAGAGAATTTGTAAGAATTCAAATTATGCATAATTTGGAAATCAAGTTGTAGCTTTGGTTGGCAATAAATGGTTAAATGTGGCCATTTTCTGCATTATTTTCTTATAACATTATTTATTTGAAATTACCCCAAACCAACAATTTTTATCTATTAAACAGACAAAATTTTAACTTGTTTGGTTTATTTTTTAAACAGGTTACCCGAGTTAGGCACTAATACTGCGATTTCCCTGGGAAAAATTACAGCAGCAGACGATAGATATAGATAATTCAAAAGCAGTACTATGAAAGTCGATTCCGGCATAGCACTACGTTAACAGACGATAGATAATAGGAAAACTATTCTGTGGGAACCGACCCCAAAATAAAACAAAATAAAAAGGGATAAAGCAATAATTTATCATTATCATTAGTATGAAAAACTGCCAATATATTTTGTAGATATTTTATTGATATATAGATATGTTTAAAAATTTTATCAAAATATTTTATCACAGAAATAAGTAAATACGGTGAAGTATTGGTTTGCTTCTCAAATTATGAGTTGCAATAAATATTATCCTTGAAAAAATATATTACTTTATTTTTCCAGCACATAAAGGTATATAGTACAACATATAATGTAAAATTCAACAATTGTATGAAAAATAAAAAAATTGACAATTGGTAAAAATGGTCCGTTTTTTTTATCGGCTTGTCTGACTTTCATAGTATAGTTTTTAGGATATTTTAAAAATACAGGTTAAGAACCAGTATAAAAACATGCATATAAGAATCAGTCAAATGCGAACTTTCCTCAAAAAAAATCTGTACATTTTTCTTTATCACTAAAATTACTTTCCCTGTCATTTAAAAGTGTCTCTAGCACTGCTTCTTAATGGAAACAGTAAATTGAATGATACTTTGAGGTCTCAATTTTAGAGAAATCTGCTAAATTACAAGTCGATTACGCTCTTTGGAACAAATAGATTAAGAAAATAGGATTTAATTGAATTTTAATTTCATTTATAAATTAAGATTTGTTAGCAAATGAATATCATGGCATTCTTTATATTATAAAATGATTTAGACAAAAT
>JAPMOQ010054910.1:883138-909282 GCA_026543055.1 Argiope trifasciata
ATAAAAGCATTAAATAATTTAAAATCGAAAATTCATCAAAATTTAAATTATTTCTGAAACCGAAACTAAAAAATTCAATTGGAAACGAATTCATGAAACAAACCTAAATTAGAAAAATTTAGGAAACGAATCGAAACTAATAACGGAAACGGAACTGAAAAGAATTTTGCATTCAAACAAGATAAAAATATTAAAAAAAAATATTTTTTTTTACAAAATATTATTATATTTAGTGAGCGCGAATACATACATACATACATATATGTATATATATATGTATGTATGCATGTATAGTAACTCGAGGGGAAATGAACGATTTTATAGCGCCAAGCGTGTGTGAGTTGTTGCTATTGCGTCAAGTATTTGACTATTTTTGGTTTCTGCGTTAAGTTAATCTGACGACTTTTGTTGTTACGAGTAGATGATGTGAAGAATGCGTAGTCACAGTCACCAATGTGGTGGACTGAATTGAGCTAGGATCGAACTCTCAACGATAGAATTCCTAATTATGTAACATAACCACTAGACAAAATTGATCACCAATGCCCAATGGCTGTTACAGTCTTATTAATACATCACAGCAGAAGCATTTAATTCAATATAGATGTAAAAATTTCAGTTAAATTTGTATGAGATAAGCTTACATTGTATTCTGATAAAAGCGATTTGTGCGCTACATAAGTATTAAATGTGCCAATACAGGGGTTGGAAAATAGTATGAGGAAACCAATTATAAAATGAAAAAGTAAAACAAAATATCCAAAGATGAGTCTTCTCACAAAGAGAAGAAACGCAGTTGCAACAAAATAGTTATGTGCTTTATAAGAGATCCTAACAGTTGTTACACGTAGTTTCCTAACAAGCCTAATGGAAAATTTTCACGCTCATACAACGGTATTTACTGTACCAAATTATCAATTTTGACACGTCTTGAGGATCTTTTAATGCTAATATACCTCTTTAAGAAATTCTTAAACCTTATGTGGAAACGCCTATACAATTGCATATTTCAAATTGATTGTAAATTTATTCTTGTAGTTATTAAGTTTTATTTTTTTAAATTTGTTCCGTGCTCATGTAAAGGGTTCTAAAAACCAAACCATTCAGATATGGTTTTAGATTACATTCAGGAATTAATCATTTGTGTAGGTTTAAAATCAATTAAATGACCTTAGTTAAGTATTTTTTTTTTCACTTTAGTGTATTTTTTCACATTACAACTACAAAATTTACTACTATTTGAGGAATCAGTCGCTTAACCTCAAAGATCTAAGTTCAATCCTCAAACATCTGAAATTCTGGTTGTTAATCGGGGCAATCAACCAAACTAACATTCACAGTTGAATCAATTTGTAAAATAAAATTTTATTTAAAAAACATTAAATGAAAATTTCATTTTCTGCATAAAAAAATGATTTTTACATCAGAATACTGTGATCCCTAGACTGTTATTACCATAATTCTAATTAAAGTCTTAGCACTTAGGCCTATTTAAGATTCTGGTTTCATTATTGCTTGATTTAAAAATTAAAAAAACTTCAGCAGTTGAATTGAGATCTGTGGAGTTGTTTTATTTCCGAAATCTTATTCATTATTGCTTGATTTAAAAATTAAAAAAACTTCAGCAGTTGAATTGAGATCTGTGGAGTTGTTTTATTTCCGAAATCTTAATTACTACATCAATAGGTTAAATTAGGAAAAAACAGAGTTAATTATTTCTACTCTAAGCAGCAGCATAACGACAAAATAGTATTTTTTATCCTCTTATAAAAGATCAAAGTAAAAATTTAATTTAAAAGATTCTATTGTAAATACTGCGTGTAATGACAGCTATACGATAACACATTGCTTAATTCATAGTGAAAAAATATACTTACGATTTATCGATAGCCTTTACATGAAAATTTAAATACATGATTTTTTTTTGATGAAGTAGAATAGTTCGGCACTTAACAAAAAATAAGATATGAATTATTTCCATTACACAACTAAAATTTAATTATTATCACATCAAAAAATTCCAGATCGTATATTGTTTAATAATAATGGAACTTACAGTGTTAAATTATAAAAAAAATTACAAGATGTTAGTATCATATACAAATTTCACACAACTTATGATATAATGAAATCAAAAAAATCGTTTGTAAATAAGAAATCACCTAATATTTTTGAATTTTGGGTAAAGTTTCAAAATATCAATTAACTTCATGTGTTGCGTTGAACAAGAGAAGTTACAAAAAAGAAAAATAAGAAGAAACTATAAATCTTTAAATCAGTTCACGTGATAAATTCGTACAATATTCTACATTTCTACAAATAGAAAAATAAAATTAACCGTCAAAATATCCGACTACATTCAAAGAAAAAATTTTGATAAATTGTTTTTTTTAAACTCTTTATGGTTTTTAGATGTATTGTGAATTATAAACAATATAAATACAACAAAATTATTTGAAAACATAATATATTTTCAGAGGAAGGAAAATGTGAAATAAATTTTTATGTAATTAAACCAAAGCGGTTAACATTCTATACAAAATTGTAATGCTGCAATCCTAATTTTCCCTGTACACAAGTTATAGAATATGATGATGAATGAAATGAAACAAAATTTAAGAAAAATTGTGAGGTGCAAAGAAGTTATGGGTGAAAATATGAGTACATAAAAATATGAGTAAATATGAGTATGTGTATTTCCATAAATTCAATTTTTTCTAAAAACACGTATAAATGAATAAGCGCCTCATCAACAATAAAGATTTTGGTTCATTTCATTGCCTATATTGTTTAAAACATGCACTGAAATTTTTAGATAAATACCTCAATTAGTTTTTGAGATATCATGTTAACGGTTGAGAATTTTTATGAAAATGAAAGTTTTGAGAAAATTCAAGTGAAAGACAAATTTTAGCCGAAAAATATGCAACCTGAATGATATGTCACACCTTCCTTTTCCTAAAAACGATAAACTGTTTTGGAAAGAGGAAAGTCTGAATTACAAGAAATAACAATAAAAAAAAACACTGACCAATGTGGCGATAACCAGTGTTCTTAACGTAGTCGGATACCTTAAGACAATACCTAGAGCTCGTTATAGTCATACTAATAATCTGTATTTCGTTTCATTTATTAAAAATTGTCATTGGAAGAAAATAGTTTGGTTTCACTAAATAGGTAAAATTTGCTTTATTTATAAAAAATTAAAATACAAAATCTATATTATATTATAATATAAGTCTTTATTAAAAGTTAATCGAATATATTCTCCAAATTTCTATTTTTTCATACTATTTAAATTTAAAGAAACAGCACAAGAACTTAAATACGAAAACGTAAGATAAAATTCGTAAAATTTCTTAACAGTGGTTATTGATGAAAGCTACATTTAAAATACAGCGATGTGAAAGATTTTGTAGTCTTTTTATCAATCGCATGTATCCGAGAATTAAATTAATACCTTATATGATAAATATAGAATACATATTCTCTATAAAGTTGCGCCATTTACAATATATAAATTATTCACATGAAAATGCATTAATAACTTTCCATTACTTAGGAGATATTGCCTATATTAGAAGTTAAAGCATTTTTCATTTAAAGTATAGTTTTAAATTTGTTAATTACTTCCTAATAATTTACATGTTTTCGTCCATATTTTGATTTTATTTTATTCCTTCCGAATTGCGAAAAATTCAAAAACTATATATATATTTACATACATAATTAAAACTAAATAAAGTATCAAAATATTTCAGATTTTTCAAATATGTGCCGAAAATTTCAAATCATTCAAATATGTATCAAAAATATCAAAGTGGAATGTCTTTTTTACTTTCTTATTTCTCGAAATAAAAAGAACCGCGTATCATCCGCAAAATTCGTAACTCGTGCTCCCTGGACTGTTTTCCCAAAATTTCAAAAACTTTTAACTGTTTCTGCACTGAAAATTTTTAAACATCTGTTCCAAGTAGAACTAAAGTAAGTAAAAAAAATTAATTACAAAAAAAAGGGAAAAAATTCCTAACTAAAGTACTAAATTAATTGTTCGTGATTATACTTTTCCAAGTCATTACAAAATAATTTGGAGTGATTCATTTTTTTTCCTCAAATAACTAAAAAGGACTTTATTTGCGAATTATTATATACCATTTACTTAATTCTGTAAAACAAAATTTTCACAAATTAAAAAATATTTTTGTGAACAACTACAAAAAAAAATACACAATAATAATAAAAGTTCACCGATTTTTTTTCACATTTTAAAACAAAAGTTTCAAAATCTATCTTACAATTAGCCAAATAGTTTTTAACAAATTCCAATATTTCTGGGAAGCTTTATAATTTCAAAAGTTTAAACTTATTTAAATTATCAAGTTTATAAATTAACTTTAAATAGATTTCTAATTTCCTTCTAATTACTGGTCATGACTTTTAAAAAAATAGAACAAAGATTGACTAAAACGGAATAATCTTTATTTTCTAAGGTCAACTCGTTTGAAATCTTTTTTTTTTAATTTTGAATTAAATTACAAAGGATTCTTTAACATCTGAAAATTTCATATGTTAAAGAATTTCAACATCTGAAATTTTCAGAATTTTCAGATGTTTTCAATGGTTTCCTATCTGAAAATTTCAGATCAAAAACGATTCAACACCACTTGCTGTTAACGGGTTGGTGTATCTATTGTGATAATTTCTTTTCATTAAGTTGTCAAGATTTAAATTTTAAATAAAATTACAGCACATTATTCAACATCTGAAAATTTAATTTAAATTAAATTTTAGATGTACTCACCATTCGCAACGAAATTTTTCAGGTGGTCACCTTCGCATTTTTCCTGTTCCGACATTGCCAAAGAAAGCACTCCTCGGCACTGAAATGCAAACTCTGCCAGGTATGGTCCGAAACTGCTTGGGACTTCCAAAATGTTCTCTTTGCGAAGCCGAGCAAACCTGGCACAATACCCTCTGGTGGCAGTTGCCATGGAAACGATTCAACACCACTTGTTGTTAGCGGGATGGTGTATCTGGGAGCCCCTTTACTATTGTGATGATTACTTTCCTCTAAGTTGTCAAGATTTAAATTTTTATATTCCTCTTATCACTACTAGTCCTTGTTTCACATCATGAATTGGAAAGAGAAAACTTTTTTTCTCACTGAAATCTCCCTTTTGTTCGCACAAATGAATCTCGAGTCTTCTGAAAATTTTCCGATCTTGAGGAATCTTGAGATAAGAGAGTTCGTGAATGGACTTTCAATTTATCTTGTCTTTTTCTCTGACAGGATAATGTGTGTTGAAATCTCTTCGGCACTTCAACTGTCGATTTCAAATTCGAGTTGAAAAAAATGTCAACAAAAACTAGGCATTTTTCTTTTGGTTTAATTGCTTATTTCCTTTCTTCCTTTTTTTGTATTTTGAGATAAAAATGGTGTGAAATCTACATGATATAAAAAAATGGTGTAAAAATGAAACATAATTAGCCTTCTTAAGTTAAAGAAATTTCTTTCATAATTTAAACAATAATAGAGTTTTTTAATTCCCATTAACTGATTAAAAAATTTTCAATTTAAAACCGTAGGAAAAAGTAATTATTCGAATGTTTGGTTAATTTGTCTTAACATATTTCCAAATGAAACTAGTATAAGTGTAAAGAAATAATTGTTGCACTTATTTTACAGTATTTTATACTTGAAGAAAGTTTTCAATATTTTTATAAGACTGTTTTTTTAATTTATGTTTTATTATTTTAATATATTTTATTGGACAACCATTAAAATGAATAATACCGTATATAATACTGAAATCTCTCTTTTTTTTTCGAATAATGTCAAAGCTCTCTAATTCTTTTTTTTTCTGCAGCAGATTTTTGAACAGTTCTTTCCAAAATCAATGAAATATATTATATATATATATAGAATGGTGGTCAAAATTGTGGACACTTGAAAATCGCTATGTTTTCTAAATTTATATGCTTATATTAAATGTTATATTTCACAACATGCAAACACTTAAATATCATTTCAATGAGAATTTAATGATCATTTCAATACAAAATTTTGTAATACAAAAATAGTTATTCTTATTTTAATCTAAATAACAAACACAATGATGAAGTGGTTTAAAATTTCTAATTTCTAACTTTCCTGGCAAATTATTGTTCTTTTTATGGGAAGCAATCAAATTTTGTTAACTGCTAGCAGTTTAGTTTAGTTTAGTTATATTAACGTCCTGTTTAAAGCAAGAAGAGTGCTATTTGGGGAAGGACCACATCATTTTGAACCATGGTCAGATAACGAGCAAAACACCTGATCTGGCACTCCCCTCTCTAAGCCACACCATACCAGCGGGAGGACATTTGGCCTGACAAATTTAACCTGCAAGAGACCCCCTTACACGAAGGTTCTAACTGCTAGCAGAAACTGACTTCATGCTTAAAGTTGGAAAAATTTATTATTTGTGTTTTTCTCTTAAGAAGGATGATTGTTTTTATATAATAAAAGGGACAAGATACCTTGAAAATTTCAAAATATATCGATTTTCTGATTTTTAGTGAATAATGATTCTTTAACCTTTCAATTATTAATCTGAAAATTCCAACACAATCCGACAACTATTTATTGAGATACGGAGTTACTTCCGGTGTTTACATGAAACATATTTCTCCTGCGAGTAGCCAAGTCGTTTAATTTTTTTCCCTGTAACAAAAAAGTTGGGAAGTTGTTTGAAACTGTTATGGTTAAACTCTTGTTGGTTTACAGTTTTATCGCTTTCGTTGTTTTTTTCGATTGATTATTATAATCATTTTGTTTTATTTTCTCTCTGGTTATTATAATCATTTTAAAAGCAAAACTCTATTTTTCAAAACTATAGAATTTATTTATTGTTTACCTGCTTTTTTTATTGGTTTTGGAATTGCCTCGCAATAAAAGGAAATTCCACTCTTTTGCTATGAATAGCAAGAGGTACAGAGGAAAGGAATGAAAATGGCCCGATGATTGAACCAAATCTAAATGAGTAAATCAAATTTGCGATTGTCAGGTTTGTCATTGATATCGAAACTAGAAGATAAAACTTATGTTTGTTCGAAAGAACTATCTGTTAATCACGAAAATTGATAATTTTACTCAAAATTGTGGGAAAAAAAGTAATAGGTACCGAGTCCCATTATACAGCAAGTAAGAAACATCGTTCAGCTTTTAAATTTTAAGTTGGAATCTTTGTAAATATTTATTTTATTTAGTCAAGAAACAATGACATCAAATAAAAGAATGTTTTAGGCACCTATAAAAAGAACTAAGATTATTGTGTTACATGAATGTCGACTTTCCTATGCTGTAATTGCAAGGCAGGTGGGTGGTTCAATGATAGCATTTGGAGTCAAAAAAATTTCTTTACTTCAAGAGACAAACTTAACAAAATTCAAAACAAGAAATGGCTGAAAAAGGTTCCCCACATCTGTTAATGACCGAAAAATAAAGACTATGTCTCCAAGATAGAAGAATGTCATCAGCGACCATCAGAAGTCAATGGAATGACGCTTGTACTTATGCCCGTTCAAGAACAATCAGGAGAAGATTATTAAATGCCGGGCTAAAAAGTAGAATTGAACGAAATATCGAAAGAGTGGTTTAGTACAAAAGGCCATTGTTATCATAGCCAGAAAACAGTACTGACTTCAAAATTGAAAATTTACGCCACCGTTTGAAAACTCTTGTACATATAAAGCGTTAATCAAATAAACGATAATTAGAGAGAAAGAGAAATAAGATTATTGTGTTACATAAATGTAGTCTTTCCTATGCTGGAATTGCAAAGCAGGTGGAGGTTTCAGTGGCTACATCTGGAATCAAAAATTTTTCTTTACTTCAGGAGACAAACTCAATAAAATACAAAGCAAGAAATGGCTAAAAAAGGTTCCCCACTTCTGTTAATGACCGAAAAATAAAGACTATGTCTAAAAAATAGAAGAATGTCGTCAGCGACCATTAGAAGCCAATGGAATGACGCTTGTACTTATGCAAGTTCATGAACAATGAGGAGAAGATTATTAAATGCCGGGCTAAGAAGTAGAACTGAACGAAAAATTCCTCATCTCAATTTAAACCAGAGTGTAAAGACATTACAGTGGTAAAGGAACACACTAATTGGATACATAATCAGTGGTCACAAGTTATATGGAGTGATGGAACAAACATATAGTTATTCGGTAGTGATGGCGGAAATAGGTAAGACATAGAATAGGAGAAGGGCTACATCCTTATTACATTCAGACAACTATGAAGAACTGAATGAGTGTTAACATTTCATGCATGTCAGCTGAAGACAAAATTATATCCTTCATGCTATCAATGGTACCTTAAATCAAAGAGAATTCATTTACTCTATTACAAGACCAAAACTTACACCATCCATCGGTGTTCTCTTTCCCAACAACGCATACTTTATTTTTCAGCTGGACTCATCTACTTGTCACACAGTAACAATATCGAAAGTGTGGTTTAGTAGAAAGAGCATTAAATTGTTATCATAACCAGAAAACAGTACTAACCTCAAAATTATTGACATTTGAAAACTCTTGTTCATACAAAGCGTTTATCAAGTAACAGAGAATTAATTGAGGCTGTAATTGTTCTCCGGTTTCATGCAATATCGAAAGAAGATCTCAAAACTCTCATAAACTCAATTAAATACCTAAGAGGCTCCAATAAAAAAAAGGCACCTCTACTAAGTATTGATAACTAACTGCCGTCATCAGCATCTGATGCATCTGGGTAATTATTTCTACTCAACTATTTATATGTTTTTCAAATATTTTTTACATAAAATACTTGAATCTAGTTTTTTGTATTGAAATCCGTATTAAATTTTAACTGAAGTGATAATGAGTGTTTGCATTTTGTGAAACGTTACATTTTTTATAATCATACAGAATAAGAAAACATAAATATCTTCAAAAGCGCCCACAGTTTTGGCCACTACTGTATATCGATAATGCCATTGACTATGCATGTTTAAATTAACATAACTGGCAGTAGTTGTGTCATTTATGTTAATCGCAAGATAAAAGATCTCGAGGTTTGCAAAATCATTAAAAAAGAGTTAAGTTATTAGAGTGACATCATCAATCCTTTCTGTTGATGCAATAAGTCTCTTTAAAATAATATTTAAATTCGAAAATGCATTTACATGGTATTTGGTCTCTCAATTAAAAAACACTGATGTTTGAAAATAAAAATTAAATATCTGCTTCTTTTCCCAAATCGCATGGAAGAATATAATTTACATTATAAAAGCTATGTCATATTGAGATCCGAAAGATATTTTATATTACATATTCATAACTATTTAAATTTTTGTTTAATATTATATTCTCCAAATATGAATTTTTTTCTTTAACTAATTCATTCACATTCAACCAAAGGTATCCCAGATATTTTTAGATTATTTGGCATGCAATTTTAAATACTCAATATAGCGATATATTCAACCGTTTCATTTAAATGTGATCTAGTTTTGGCAGGAAAATCTTTTCACTTTCCAAGTAGACAAACGCACATCTTTTCACTTTCCAAATAGGCAAAGGCACATCTTTTCACTTTCCAAATAAGCAAAGTAACTTCTTCGTCGAAAGAATGATGTAATATTTCATTTAATAATCTCATTCTTTCAATTGATCAATTTAATTTCTGTACAATGCTTCATCGTACGCGTTGATCAATCTTCCCTAGAGGGACATAAATATTGCTCAATATTGTATGACATTGATCAATATTCTCAATATTGATTAGTATGATGGAATATTGTTTAATGTATAATATCGCATATTGTGATACAACCTGTGATACCAGGGTTTTGGTAGAGCCGTAATAACCTATCCTCTAACACTTGATCACCTGGAGTATTTGAATGAATAATAATCGCGAACAGGAATACGGATGATAATATTAATGAAATAATAGTACTGTTCCAGGCCCAAGCCAAAGTAACATTCCACAACAGCTGAACAAAACACGAGCCACTTCTCCTGAAACTCCCCGTCAGTTTTCCGTCAGTTCCGTCAACATAGAAGTGATCTTTCAGAAAATTTGTTGTTGAACATCAAATTTTCTAATCCTTTTTCTTTGTTTTTAACAGTGCTGTCACGTCTATGCTTTGTATCCATCAAGAATAATTACTTGTGCTCAACAACAACTGAAAACAACTCGGGTGCGACCTTATCAGATGAAAGCACATTATCAGATGAAACAATTGGTTTAAGCGCTCGGAATTTAATACTCGTCTTTCGAAAGTCTGATGCAGCGCAACCTTTCCTTTCATGTATTAGTTATTGCTTATGGGGAAATATGCAGATTTCTTAAGCATGAAAGTCTCCCGATGGGATGTCCACTGAAATCTGAAATGCGCTTCGGAGTAATAATGCGAGATGGCATTTTAAATCCGCCTTTCAAGATAAAAGAGCTGTCAACATATTTGTTAGACTTGGAGCAACATATTTGTTATACTTGGATAAAATAGCTGTAGATATTTGTTATACTTGGATAAAATAGCTGTAGATATTTGTTATATTTGGCATCTAGGGTCTAATAAAGTTCAAAGTAAGAGCTTAGAATGATCATTCGAAAGATATAAATATTATTTTCCCATATTTAAAAAAATTATGTCATTTCTCTTAACAGATCGATATTTTTATTTAGTTCGTGTGTCCTTATCTTGCTAGTATACAGTTGCTTTATTTCTGTCAGTATCTAATATTCTTTTGCTGTATTTCAGTCAGTATCTAATATTCAGTTTCTTTATTTCAGTTAGTATCTGCATTTTCATAAGTTAAAATTTAAATAAATCATATAGTTTCAAGTAAATAATATAATAACCGAAATTATTATTAAAAACCTGTTTATCCAGTCATTAACGGCTTAAAAATTTCGAGTTAGTTAAGAAATAAACGACCTCAAAAGGGATTCATTTCTTTCTAATACTATACTTTCACTGAAAACAGTAAAAAAGTGAAGGAATCAATCACTTTTCAGAATTTACATTTCATTTTATTCCCTGTTTTACATCTTTAGTTTTAAAGATTAAATTCCGTTGGAGTAATATTTTCTTTTCTATCAAAATCAGTCGATGTTTTTAGGTTTCATATATTTTCAAAATTTTTAAACAATACTTAGGAAAGCTCCACGTATTGTTTATCCATTTTGCTTTAAAGTATATTTTTAGTCCATTATCATCACAATGATCTTCACACATTAATTTGACGCTTAATAACAGCAAGGTGATCTCAATTATCCTCAGTGAGCCTCAACTATTCAAGTGGATTCCCCTTCTATAAAATTTAGTAAAAGTTTTCTTTGATATTATAAAAGCAACACCCATCTGTATTTATTATCATTAACATCTTAATAAATACTTCTACTAAGCGTTATACGTATTAGTTGATTTTTACTTTCTCGTGTGTGAAGAGTACAGTGAAAAAATGGGGTAATAGTGGAAAAAAATTAAAATTAAGATTCTGACGAATCTGCGCGTTTCAGTCCAAGCTTGAGTAAATGAAACAAATTTTTAGAATTATATTTATTTTTCGCGCTTCCAACAACTATATTTAAATATGCTTTCATATAGACCAGTGTTTCCCAAACCTTTAACATATGTGCACACCATCTATAATGTTCCTAACGCTGAGTACACCTCGTCAAAGAAAAAAATGGATATATTTTAAAAACAATGAAAAATATTTTTTTTTCTTATTTTGTGATATATACAACATAATAAAAAAGGAGAAATAAAATTATTATGTAAAATAGTGCCGCATTTAAACGAAATATTTCCGCATTTAAACGATGCATTGCTGAGTCTGCATAGATGAATGGTTATGACGTTGTACGCATAGTCAAAACATCATGTGTTCGAAATTCAATAGACTCAAAATTTGTTTACGTATTTTCCTTGGTTTTTTTTCTCCTTTATTTCGTATTCCAGAAGATTCTGAACCTTTATTTCATTTACCAGATGAGTGGTCTTGACTTTTCTTACAGTCTCCAGAAAGGTGTTCTAGAATTTTCCCTACTTGTATAAAAGCTGAAGATCGCTCAGGCTCAGAGTTCAGAGTTGAGTTAATAAATTGATTTATCTCTACTTCCTGTGTCTTCTTGAGTTCTATCTACGTGGCAATATAAATAAAAGTTATATTGCGAGTGACATTTATTCGGATCAATGAGATGGGTGAAATTGATTGTGCTGATATGACAAATCTTCAAAATTTGTTCCTCTATTTCTTCCCACTACCAGTGTGTGTGTGTGAGGGGGGGGGGGTTTACTTAACTCCGTTCGCCAAAAAAATGAAAGGTTTCTCCGATTTCGGTCACGTAGGAAGGACAGTGGACCACAGATGATTGGGCCTTCTTTCATTTTGGACAGAGTCACTTGATTTTCCTGGAACTGGCTTTCGCCTCAGTTGTACCCCCATCAAAGTCTTCTTGCCCCCTGAAGTTAAACGTACCACACTTTAAGAAATGCTATCCTAGACGTATGAAATTGGATAAATGCATTTTACACCAAGATTGGTCATTTCTATCCAATTTCATGCGGGATCTGGCTGTCCGAGTACAGTTGAATATGTTGCGTTACCAATACGTGAAGGATTGGACAGATAATGTTTGGTACTCAGATTATTGGTCCTTCTTTCATTTTGGACATAGTCACGTGATTTTTCGGGGATTGACTTTCGCCTCATTTGCAACCCCATCAAAGTCTTCGTGTACCCCTAGGGGTACACTTGCTATACATCTGAAAATTCTAACCTAGACGTATGGAATTCGGTAAATGCATTTTACATCAAGATTGGTAATTTCTATCAAATTTTAGTCGAAACCTGGCTGTCCGAATACAGTTGAGTACGTTAACAACAAAATTTGCATAATTGGACAAATAATGTTTGGTGCACAGATTTAACAAATGTTATGTTGCATTGTCAAATTTGAAACCAATTCGGTCAGCTTCCTGCACATGTAAATGAGATAACATGATCACTTACATGTAACTTTGACTACAATTTTATTTTCATGGCGAATTTAAGCTTCAATCGGTTTGAAGAAAGTGTCCAAAATACTCAGTGGATTTTCTGGAAACTGTATGTTAATCGCATGTCACTGATGAAGTAATACATCAAGACTAGTGATAATTCATAATAAAAATACTTTCTTCGTATATTTTTTTCTCATCTTTGATGGGAGTTTAATTTTTTTAATGATATAAAAGTATTAATTGATTTTTATGAGAAAACATTGGGATTTCTATGAAGCTCAATATTTACTAACAAAATGGATAATAGAGAAAAGTGTTTAAATCATTGAAAAAGTTTCGTTTTTGTCACTTTTTAAGACATTTTACGTCTTCCGTGACCTAAAGATATCAATGAAGTTTATCATTTTTCATTCATTTTATTTCTCGCCAATTTAGCAATTTTTCTGCAAAATAATTTGGAGGAGAGGTTGAATTTTTTCTTCATACTTTCGTAAAATAGAAGAATATATTACAATGTTTATACTTCCCAACAACCAAATTAAATGTATTGACATATTATCACTGTAATAATATAAATGATATATTTTTCAGCTCATTTAAAGGCTCTTGTATCAGCTCCGATAAACCAAGTCTCTTAATTTTCAAAATACAAATTTTTATTAATACAAATGTGTATTTAATTTTAGAAAATAAGTCCTTCATAAAAGTATATTTTAAACAAATTTCAAACTTTTACAATTGGCAGAAATTATTACTAATGTCATGTTGCAAGTATATTACTATTGAAATCACGTTGCTATTTAAATGGACATCACAGTAAATAAATAACTGAACAAGGCACTTTCTATTCCTACAGAATATTAAATAAAGTTCTTTGGCTCCATAACTTTAACAGAGGGCTTAACCTTGATCATCCCTTTTCCATAAAATTAATTACAAATTGAAATTGTATTTTTTGGTATTGAATTTTAATGGTAATAATTTTATGCACTCTAGACATCATGCGTAATTATAGACCTAAATTTTCACCTATACATTGGATTTAAAAAAACATTTATGATTATGGGAAAATTCAATTTTTAGGATGTTTTAAAATGTATAAAACCTTTTACTTCAATGACAAAATGTAGAATATTTTCCATGGCTCTTTCTTTCAAATGTGATGTATTTCCTGTAAACATACTTACTGAAAAGTCTGCTCAAACTTTGTTCTGCTTCTACAAAAAATCGACGAAAAGTTTTATTCGAATGTTAAAAGACAGCAACATGTGGGACCTAGCTAACTTTTCCTATGTTTTTCAAGAAAATGCGGTATTTTCTACAACTGTAGAACTTCCATTATTAGAAAAAGTAAACACACAAGAGAAAAACAAACAAAAAAGAAGATAAAAGTAAAAAAAAAATGAAATCTACTATCTCAAGTTATCATGTAAATACATTTTTATATTTTGTTATTATTTTTCTTCATTTAATTCAGAAAATTCGTAAAAATTTAGAATGTGTATATTTTGGAAATCAAGTTGTAACTTTATTTGCGATATATCGACAACTATGACAACCTTCTGAGTTATTTTAATTAGTTGAAATTATTCCTGAACCCACAATCTTTATTGATTAAGCAAACAGTATTTTAACAATATTTAATACTGTGATTTCCAAAGAAAACACTACATTAGCAGACGATAGATAAAAGCTGTACTTTGAAACTGACTTAAAAATAAAGGAAAGATGAAATCACCAATTTATTTCCTTCACATTTTGAGGCTCCAAAAACCTGAAGCGAAAACGATATCATGTTCTCACATGATAATAATAATCTTGCTTTAATTGACTTTTCTAATAATAAGAAACTAATTAATTTTTCTAACAAATTAAGCCATCTTCGTCTCGATTTCATGAAAGATAGATCAGTGACACTAAAGTTTCTAAATATTAAAACATTTTGTTTCTTTTTCCTTTAAAGACGGAAGTGATCTTACTTCCAAGGAAGAAATTTCTTCCCTTATTTGTCAATGCATTATTATAAATAAATATTATTTGTTTACCATAAAATTGTGATTTCATTTATTCGAGTCTTCTCATACATTGCATAAATGCAATTTTTCATTCATAAAATATAAAAATCTTTGATTCTGTATTTAATTTGATAAAGTTCAAGATTATATAAAGCCATATTTTTAATAAAAATGTCAGGAAAAAGCAAGCTGATTTCTTTAAAAATATAAACTTGAAGGAAAGTAAACCTTACTAAATAAATGAAGCGGGAATTTCTCAAATATAAAAGTATGAAAGCGAAATTCATGGGTGTAAATGCAATTTCATGATTCTTCTTTGTTTCAGAATTTGCATTAAAAAACAGAACTATAGAAACTATTATCTGTTTGAAAGTACTAAAATTTCTGAAATATTTCGTTCATCAACATCAATGTTATTCAAAGCATCTAATAATAACTTTTCTATACGTGTAATTTGAATCAAACTATTGCTGTTTTTATATTATTGTTATCAATCATTTCATTAATATTTAGCCGTTTAATTAAAACTTTATCACAATAAACAAGAAATGAACAATTTATTCAAGATTTTGTTAAGGATATTTTTAAAAAAAGGCAAGAATATGAAAAGACAAAAACATTATTATACATTTTGGGGCAAAATGATAAATCTAAGATTTTAATTTTGGATTAAATAATCAACAATATTTTTTTCGATGTTCTTAATTTAATTTCAACTTTTCTCCTTTGATATTTCGGCTTAAAGGATCAATGTCATCTGTTAAATTTATCCGAAATAACATATTTGATTATCTTTAATCGCAATGTTTACTGCAAAGCAAATGCTGATGGTGAATTTTAAATCTTCATATATTATCCGCATTTTAATTTAATTTATTTTATTTTAACACCCTTATTCCTTTTTTGTGATTTTCATGCTTTCATTTCATTATATATAGATTATTTTTTATTGTTTTATCGGATGAAACTCCTTTTGTAAGTACAAGGATTATATTTTAAGCAATTTTTCCATCGAGTTTCCCACTGAAATGGTAAGTTTAATCTCGTTCGATTAAATGTAATACCGCCATAAATCTAGTTTAAAATAAATTGCTTCCCTGCTTTCCAAGAATTTTCAAACTTTTTGAATCTAAAATTAATTCGCCGAAGTTTACTTAAAAATAATATTTTCTCTGAGTAAACTAAATACAAATTCCAGTATTTTCTATATAATTTTTCATTGCATCGACAAAATAAATAACATATATTGATAATAATAATTAAGAAAGGGAGGCAGATATTTTATGTGAAAAGGTAAAAGTGAATATTGTATCTAGAAAACTTATTTCTTTTTAAATGGAGCTAAAGTTTTTAAGAAATTATTCCTGAGGAAATGATTACCTACCTTGAATAATTTTAAAATTTTAAATAAAAAAAGAGAAAGATCAAATTATTTTATTAAAATGTGAGGAAATATTTTAAATATCTATATTATTAACACTATTGAGTGAATTCTAATAATTAACATCTATTATTTCAGCTATTTATTTAAAATTAATAAGTAATGAAGGGTAAGTAATATAAAATTGTATTACTTAATAAAATAAATAAACCTCTTAAAAACAGAGGATGTTATGTATAATGATGATGATAAATACTCAAAAAAATTGACGGAGGAATACAAAATTTTATGTTATTTAAATATTTTACTGGTTTTAAAGAACTAAATTGTAACTATTTTATCAAGGTGGCTCTTGAAACCTAAAAATATATTCTCTGATTGGATAGAACTGTTTGTTAAAACATTCTTCCGAAAATAATAAATTTTATATTATTTTGTGAGGGAATTAGTTTTCTTTATCCACAATCATTCCTTTTAATTTACATTAAAAATTCCTTTTTCAGATAGAATTGTGGTTTAATGTATTTACTCAGCCCATTGTTTAGATAGTAGCAGTCATATCAAGAATGAGATTCGCTCATAAAAAACAAAATTGTTATTGATTAAACGCAATCTCACATGCTACCAGTATAAGTGGGCGAGAAAATAAAAGTAATTCTTTATTGACGATACAATCTTTACATAGTGAAAAATTAGTTCATTTTTATTTCACTTCTTCTACTGACGATTGATATACTAGCGCTACCACAGGACTCCCCAACGCAGTCTGGAAGATGATCACATATATATTATCACGCGGTTGATCTTTATTTCAGAAAGCTGAAATGTTGGCTTCAATCTGTCTAGGCTGACAGTCTGTTTACGCGATCCATTTTGAATCACAAAGTGCTTTGGAGACCTAGATATCACTAGATGTGGTCCTTTATGTGGGAGAATAAGACATATTTTTAAGCTGTCCTGTCGAAGTAAAACATGAGCAGAATTACTAAGTTTTAAAAAAATAATATAATGTGCTCCTGGGGCATATAACGCTCAGTTATCTAACCAGTTGGATGCGCACAAAATGGAAGGAAATAAAAAGAAATAAAAAAGGAAGAAATAAATAAAAAAAATCAAAGAAAGAATAAGACAACAAACCATCCAGGTATCTCCAGAGAGAATCCAATTGGAGCCAAATCCTATTCGACTGCATTAAATTTTTTGGTGAAGTAATAATTAGATGCAGGGAACAATAATATTTAAACAAATGTAGTTTTTCAAACACAAAAATATTCCTGCAATGCTGTGAGTCCTAACTTACGGTTTTGCGTGTTCAAGCCCGTGTCACTAGTGTGGTTTAATCCATTTACTCAGCGAGTATTTACATAGTAAAAGTAACTTCTCTTATAAAAAACAAAATCTTTATTGATAAAACATAATTCTCACATTTTACCAGCATAAGATGGTGAGAAAATAAAATTAGAAATAATTTTTTATTGACTAGACAATCTTTATATAGTGAAAAGTTAATTCATTTCGTTTCACCTCTTAGCCTGACTCTTGATATACTAGCCCCGTCACAAAAATAAAATTTTCGAAATAATTAAACAGTAAAGCTCTCATTTGAAAATTTTAACCGAACTCTTTAAACGTTTATGAAACAGCCGGGATTGACGGTTCCTCCGAAACTTTTTTGCATGCTCCCAAAAAGAAGTCTTATGCCCCTCTCCTCCCACCTATAAGTATAGAACTCTTTTCAAGATTGTGAACGTTACAAGAGCTCAGATTTTTTTTCCAGTCCTATACTAAGAACTGTAAGTAAGGAAATCAGTTCTTGCGCATGAACTGTATGTTATTGACAAACACACAATTAAGACCCCGGCGTCCTTGCATAGGAGTAGAGGGAGGATGTTTGACCCCGACGGATTTAACAAGCAAGAGACCCCAAGCACGGCAGTTCTGTGGAATTGGATCTCGAATCTTAAACCCTCCGGTTCTGAAGCCAAGACCTTGCCATAGCGGACCCACTGAAAAATCAAAGTTATCAAAAGGAATTTATAATTACAAAGAATTAACTAGCAAGCGAATAAATATGATTTAAAAAATTCGAAAAAATCGACAGATAAGATTAAAAAGATGCATTTTAAAACTTTAAAGCCGACTGTCGTCAGTAAGCGAATTAGCGAAATTCAGTAGCTTTTCGACGGTATAGAAATATGATCATTGTATTTACAAATATCTAAAAATAACTTTATGCTAATAAACATGCATGCATTGTGTCATACAGCTGCCGAATGTCAATTTGCGCTATGACGTTCCATGCGTTTTATATTTGTTCTGTCAATATTGGGACGGTCAGCGATGGTTGTGGATATACCATACGTGTTTAATTGAAGACATATCTGGTGATCTCGAAATTCAAAGTAACATGTCGACACTCAGTAGAGCACATGCGTTACAGCAATGGTATATGGGCGAGCTTTATCCTGGAGGAAAACTCTCCCTTGAATACTGTATTGAATATTATTCATGAATGACATCATTGCTGTTTGAATTACTAGACTGACTTACAAATTTGCAGCCAGTGTGTTAAGGATAACTACGAGAGTGCTCCTACTGTCATAGGAAATCGATCTACATATCATAACTCCATGAGTAGGTACAGTGTGTCTAGGTCCCAGACAGTTTGATTGCAAGCATTCTCCTGTCCTCCTTCTGACCAACACACGGCCATCATTGTCACCTTCAGACCCTGCTTTCATCAGAAAACACAACAGATCTCCACTCCATCCTCTAACGAACTCTGGCTCAACACCACTGGCGAGGCAAACGACAATGGCTTGAAGTCAGGGTAAGGAATGTTATAGGGAGCCTGGCTAGGGAGTAACCGATTTCTAACAGTTCATATTGCAAATTCATTCAACCATAATGCAATATCTCTTTCTCTCCAAAGTTTGGAGCTAGCTAAACAAATGCCTGTGCATCTTGTTTAAAAAAGCCTGTATCATAAATAATATTTTTAATCAATGTAAATATGGGAGTCTAACCAAATCTTCCATTACATTTAGATTCTTCAGACAGCATTGCTTTAGTGGCCAAATGTCTAGACGTCTTTTGATATTTACGGTTTCAATTTCACAACAAATATCAAAGTAATGCAAACGAAGGATGGAGATACTTTCTAAAAACAAAAAAGTAACTTGCAGTTAAAGGGAAAATTTTACAGGGAGAGTATTTGCAGGGAAATAGGAAAGGGATTAAAACATGGCGATATCAAAGAAACAGAATGTTAGATAAATAACAGGTAGTCCTCCTAAGTCTAGGAGGACGTTTGAAATCTTAAAGTAAAAAAAAAAAAATAGAGCTGAAACATCGACAAATGGTGCTGATTAGGAATTCTATATTAATTAAAATTATCATTCTCTGGAAAAATCGTCTAACCTTTTACGATTCTCGCTACAGAACGAATGATGGCAAAACAAACCAGTTCCGTGGGATATTTTACATAAATTTGCTTTACTTTTTTTCCTCAGAAATGCATAGCCGTATTTTCATGATTTCCTACGAAAACAGTTTTCTCTTAACCAGGTTTTATATTAGAAGTAAAATTTGGCAACAAATTACACTCGTTAAGCGAGTAGAATCGAGACTACACTAAGTAGTAAAACAGAAACTCTACATGTTATAGTATGATTATCTCTAGATTTTAACACATTTGATCTGATTTCAAAACGGCTCATAATTCCTCATGTTAATTATCAGTACCTTTCCGATGTTAACATTAGCATTGATTGCATAAATCATCATGCTAAAATATCGATGCTACGTCTAAACTGCGGGTCCAGATCATTTCTCTGTAATGAGGCCATCGTTTCCAATTAATGATGATCAGTACACCTATATATCTATTTAAAACCAGCTTATGTTTATGTGAGCATTAAGATTTAATTCAAAATTCGATGAAGCGAATAAAATCAACCAGATAATCTTAACATAAGGTAATTAAGGCAGTTTTGTTATTAACGTATTGAAATATTCATTACGAAACAAAAAAAAATAGTTTCTTGTAATTTTGAATGCATAATTTCTACTCAAATATTTTTTAAAAATTCCTCAATGACGAATTTATACTACCAAGTGATTTAAGAGGTGAAAAGGGAAACCATTCGGAAAGAAATAAATCTGTGATAAAGGAGTTAAATGCAGAAAAGAAAACGCATGAAGAAAAAAAGAAATACCTGAAACATATTTATTTTGTAAAATTATCCAGCCAATAAAAAGCACTTTTGAATTCACTTAGTAATTCTGCAGAAAAAG
Source organism: Argiope trifasciata (assembly GCA_026543055.1). Taxonomy (NCBI): domain Eukaryota; kingdom Metazoa; phylum Arthropoda; class Arachnida; order Araneae; family Araneidae; genus Argiope; species Argiope trifasciata. The sequence goes on from JAPMOQ010054910.1 coordinate 903,859, forward strand.
TAAACTCTTAATTTTCTTTCTGCTTCACTGAAAATTATTCATTTATATTAAATGTAATTCAGTTTCCGCTGTTGCTGATTATGATTATTTTATTTATTTACTTCTTTTGAGTAATCCGAATACATGAATGGAATAAAATTACTTTTCAAATGCACTTGTTAAAATGCTTTCAGTTTCTTTTCTTTCCTACAGATTTCTGGTATTTTCAACATTTTATTAGAAAACTGAGCTCATATGTAATTTCTTATATTTTAGAAAGAGTCACGAATCATTAATTCACCGACTGCATCCTTTAGATCTTGCCTTTTCGATGTAGCTGTCAGATAGTTTTAAACGGAAAGTATGGATTTATCAATCCTTGCATTTTCTGTACTAATATTTCCTGATTAGTACTACTGTATCCTGAATTGTACTATTGTATCCTGATTAGTACTAGTATATCCTGATTTGTACTATTGTATCCTGATATATAAATCTTGAGCCAAGAAATCACTTGAGATAAGTAAATCAATAACCAAGCAAGAAGTGTGAAGTTCTCAGTGTGTGTGTCCATGTGTGCTGTCTCTATCTTCCTCTTTCTTTCACTCTCTGTCTGTGTGCGTGAGAGTACGTGTGTTCTTTCTCTCTCTGTCTGTATGTGTGCCCATGCCTATGTGTGTGTATTAGAGCGTCCACGCCTGAATGCCTATGATGCCCTCCGAAATAGTAAAATGGCTACCAAATTTTACAAAAAAACAAATATGAAATTTCCCGATTCAGTATTATTGTGGTGATTGGAGTTTAAATCGCTTTATCTTTACAAAATTTTCCAGAACTGAAATTAAGTTGCAACATTTAAAAATTTTTTTATTACATTATTAAAATACTATTTTATAAAAAACATTTTCAACCACCATCTTAAAATCTAAAAGATTGTATCTTTAATAATGCAAATTTAATTGTTGCTCTATTTTTTCTTCAACTTTCAGAGAGCTTTCAAAATTATTTTTCTTTTTAAAAATGCCAATATTTTTCTTCTTGCGCTGAAATTCGAACCACTTAAACTAAAGATATAAATATTCAATTATGGCTTGTTCTTTCACTGTTGAAAGCCAGCAAATACTGATTATGCTTTGCTTTTTTTCCTACATTCTTTGGTAATATCCTAATGAACTTTCTTAGTTTCGTCCATTTCAGTTTTTTAGTTTCGTCCATACGGAAGCAATACAATCAAAGTTTCTATGTATATAGAAAATCCGTCCGTTACACAGAACAATTATATTGCTATTTTTTAATTCTTTTTATCAATATTTTGTAAATCAGCTAACGTGTGGATGTTAAGTGAATCCATTAATTTTATATTCTATTTTACAGGAACACAGTAACATACTACATTTTTTCAAAAAAACAGTTTTCATACATAGTAATATTAAAATTAATTTAATGACTGTTTTGAGAATCATATTATTAAAATAAAATTGACAGAAAAGTCAGTTTGGTAAGACCGTTATTTAGATACCTGAAAAAGGGAAATTTTTAAAATCTTTTTAAACTTTTATAAAATATTTAAAATAAAGTAATAAGAAACTTAAAAAAATAGCATTTTTTAGTATTTTAAAATTATTTCAACTGATTTTAAAGTTAGATAATTAACAATAAAATTAATTGTTATATTGAAAATTTGATAGAGAAAAATTTTAATAGTTAGTTTTTTAGTAAACTTTAAAAGAATCCTGAGCATTACAAAAATATCAATTTTGATATTTAAAAAAAATAACTAAAACTGTCAAACCTATACTCGTAATAATTTTCATAATTCACTTCTACAAATTGAGTTTTTCAAGCATTTCATTTTTCTTTTTTGAACAAAAAAAAGCTTTTGTAAACAAACTTTTAACAAACTTTTTGTAATAAGACAGTAATGTAAACAAAAGGAACACAGAACATAATCAAAAGCAATTTGAATAGCTAAAGATAATAAAATTATTTCACCTAATAAAAGACGAATTGCTAAAAGGATGGAAAATAGTATCAAAATATTTTGAATTAGATATCAAAATCAATCATATTTAGTGTATAAAATATTTATATTTTTCGTAATTCTATTGAATATATGAACACTCTTCTGTGCAATAAAACTTTATGTGATTAGGAATTTTATAATTCTTCTGGAATATCATTATTTATCTAAAGAATTGTCCGACACACTTGTTTGTCTAAAAATACATAAAATATTTCAAAACTTAATTTAATCATAAAAAAATCTTACCTTTTAACCTGTTGGTAAGGTCTAGGATTTTTATCTTCGTACTAATATAAATAAATTACAAAATCCTATTTTAACTTAGATTTAAACTCCGAAAGGATTTCATTATACATTCACATCAAGGAGTATTTTTGTGCAAGAAGGATATCTGTTATGATACATATCGTTAACGGAAATCTCCATTAACGTGCTCACTATAAAGTTTCTTCAAATTGTCTTGAAATATATACACAGAGTTACCAGACTTTTTATTATTATAGCATTTTTTATAGTGTGAAGTTCATGTTGCTAACGAATTAATCAAAACATACTTAGATATATTTTTTAAAGTACCACATTAGTAGATGGATATACATTACTAGTCAAAAATATTGCAAGTTTGAGAAATTTCATTTTTTTTTCAAGAGTAAGCTCCCAAAGACAATATTCTTTTCCTTATATTTTCAAGTATAAATGTGGTGGCGAAATTTCAAGCTGTTGTGTTATCCATTGTGAAGCAATCATCTGGAACGGTTTTGACATCCTGGTAGTTTATTATAAAATCGCTTCTCCAGAGATGGACTTCATATCGTTCTTCGGGCTGTCGAAGTTCTTCCTCATGTACATTACTTTTCAATTTAAACTTATAGCTTATTTTTAAGATGTGTGAATTAACTCGTCAGAAATTCCAAGCTGTTATTTCAATACATCAAGAAAAATTACAAATTGTTAGGATTGCTCATCGGTGCTACCGCAGTGAGTCGACTGTTTCATAAAAAGATTCAAAACCGAAGGAACTGAAGATTAAAAAACCTATAATGTATCATTCGTGGTTATCTTCTAAATGTGCTGATGCTGCACGATAATGCCGTGAAATTAGTTATGCTACTTTTAATAGAACATAAAATGAGTCCGCGTCTATCATTGGAAGCCCAGAACATTTCGCAGGAGGCTCTGCAAAGATGTTTGCAAGACAAAAGAACCAGAAAAATAGCAATAGTGATAAAAGCATTGCAGAAAACGATTGAGGTGGGGCAAGGTGAACAAAAATTGGAGAATTTCGGAATGGAGACAGGTTATACTCAGCGACGAAATTCGCTTTTTTTTAATTCTTAATTTCTTAATTAACACCTAGAAAGGGTAATAGTGTGGTGGGCATGTCCCATCAATCAATTGCGAGACTTCATTTTGTAGAGGGAACCATGAATGGTAACAAGTATATTAGTGCTCTGAAGGAATAATTGCTGCATTATGCTTTGTAACATGTTCCCAAGGTGGAAATTTATATTTCAGCAAGATCTAGCATCCTACCATACATCGAAAAAGGTAAGACAGACTTTACAATTAATTTTAAATTTCATTTCATCTCATTTCTGACCTCTGTATAGAAGTATCCGTTATTTTAGGTTACGGTTGAATTCACAAAACATGACACTAATGTCCTTCCTTGAGCAGGAAACTCTCTAGATTTAAACTCCGATTGAGAATTTGTGGAATATAATGAGAAATAAAATAACTGAGAATCATCCCAGATCAAAATAACCACTTCCGGAAACTATAATTAAAGTTTCGCACCATGAAATGAGAGCAGTGTTGCAAAATCTTGTGGATTCCATGCTTAACAGAGTGGCTGCTGTGATCGAAGGAAGAGGAGGACAAACCACATGTTATAGGCTTTCAGTTAACTTGACCTCTTTTATTAACTTTTCTGATCAAAAGAACGTGAATTTTTTTTATTTACTTCATTCTACTGCAGGAAATTAAAATATATTCCGATACTGAAACCCTGTACATTTTGTTTGCATTTTTAAAAAAATTAAATTAATTTTTTTTCGTTCAATAATTTAATTATATCTTGCCTTTAGACTAATTACACATACTGGCATAAAAATGTCACTTTAAATGAAAAAAATATTAATTTTTGGGGACTTATCCTTCAAAAAAACGTGAAATCCCTCGAGCTTATTATATATACCTTTTTGACCAATGTTGTACAGTCAATTAAAATTGAAATTTTTTTTAGGATAGCACTTATTTATCTTGTATACCTTTAAAATTTTTAAAGAAGGATGATTTGAATTCCACCATTACCATGAGTTTTGATACATTTTATCAATATATTTTTCTTTTACTTTATTTAATCGCTTATTAAATATGAATGTATATTATGAAATATTTTTATAAAGTTTAAAAATAACATTAAACTATATTTAAATTTATATCATAAATTCTTCTAGAAAATTCTTTAAGCTTCAAAAACCACTGTAAAAGCATGATCTTCAAATCTAACTTTCGTTAAATATGTGAGCTCTCATTTTATTTAATGTTTTATTTGTCTTCAAACGCCTTTGAAAAGGAAAGAGTGATAAAGTTTCTTTTTATTTGCATATTTCTGTTTCTTTTAAATTGCTCTTATATATGTCGCATTAAGGAAATTTAATTTGTAAACTACATTTCTGAAATCAAACTTCTTCAGAATAAAATTTTCTCTTAATTTGATTTCTTTCTAAATAGAACTGAATACGTGAATATCTTTTTTTTTAACCTGATGATATCAAAATCAAACAATCATAAAAATACTTCAGATTTTGTCTTTTTCTAAATAGAATAAATAAACATAATCTAGAATCATATCTTAACATAATCTAGAAATCTGTTTTCACCAGTTTAATTAGTTTAAAGGAAATAAAAAGATAATAATGGCAGAAAACCATGAATAGTTTGTTTGTTTTTAAATTTCAAAATAAATTTTGGTTTCAGACAGTCTATCTTATATTTATTGAGAAACGAAACATTTTAATAATTTAGCGACGTAAAAATTTTCCTTCTATTTATATTAGTATACTAATTATTTCTTGAAATTGTAACATTTTTTAATGACATTAATAACAGTTCACTTTTTGTAGTATTCATAAATTTATATATGATATTAAACTGGAAATAAATTAATTATTTCACAATATATTCAAATTGTAATTCAATGAAGTAATTACTTACGCTGTTATGTTATATCAATTTTGTTTTCAAAAAATATGTTCTTAAACATTAAAAAATCTAATTAGAGAAATATATGGATCAATATCTTTTCTTATTTAGGTATTATGTAAGGGAAATATAAAAAAGCATGCATTTAAAATTTATAAATTAAATTTTAGACACTGAATCAACAGACTGTATATATATATATATATATATATATA
>JAPMOQ010054910.1:924282-944750 GCA_026543055.1 Argiope trifasciata
CCCGGTGACATGGCAGGAATGACAAAGCACTTCCCTATAGAACATCTATAGTTTTAGAATACATTAAAACCGTAGATACCAAATACGTAATTCAATTTGCTAAAAATTAAAATTGAAATTTATTAGAGCTAAATGCTGCCGTGAATATTATAGGAAATTAAAATTAGAAAATAGATTAATTAAATCCAATAAATATATGCTTGCCAATCAGAAAGGATCATACACTGATGAAAAAAAAAATCCCAACACCAAGAAAAAATTGTTGTACAGTAATGAAATTTTAGGAATACATTTGTCTAGGTAACATATTTAATAGATTAAAGTTTCAAGATCACAGGTAGAGCCATTGGCGAGAAGAGCTATTTCAAATGTGAAATGTTGGTACATTAGTAATCGGTGTAACCGCTAGAATTTTGAATGCAAGCATGCAAACGTGCATGCATTGTGTCGTACAGGTGTCGGATATCAATTTGTGGGATGGAGTTCCATGTCTATTGCACTTGGGCGGTCAATGCAGGGACGGTTAATGCTAGTTATGGATGACGCTGGAGTTGTCGTCCAATGATGTCCCATACGTGCTCGATTGGAGAAAGATCTGGTGCTCTAGCAAGCCAAGGCGACATGTCGACACTCTGAAGAGCATGTTGGGTTACAAAGCGGTATGAGGGTGAGCGTTATCCTGTTGAAAAACATCCCCTTGAATGCTGTTTATGAATGACAGCACAACAGGTTGTATCACTAGACTGACGTACAAATTTGCAGTCAGGGTGCATGGGATAACCACGAGAGTGCTCCTGCTATCATACGAAATTGCTCCCCAAACCATAACTCCAGGTGTAGGCGCTGTGTGTCTAGGCCACAGACAGTCACTAGCAGGCGTTCACCTGTCCTCCTTCTAACCAACAAACGGCTATCACTGCTACCAATGCAGAACCGGCTTTCATCAGAAAACACAACAGATTTCCATTTTGTCCTCCAATGAGCTCTAGCTTGACACCACTCACGTCACAAACGGCAGTGGTTTGGAGTCAGGGGAATGCACTATACAGGGCGTCTGGCTCGGACCTGTCCTTGAAGTAACCGATTTGTAACAGGTCGTTGTGTCACTGTGGTGCCAACTGCAGGTCGAATTTCAGCTGCAGACGCAGTACGATTAGCCACAGCCATACGCCGAATATGACGGTCTTCCCTCTCAGTAGTACCACGTGGCCGCCCGGAACCTGGTCTTCTTGAGGCAGTACCTTCCCTTTACCACTGCCGCCAATACTCATGCACAATGGATACATTCCTGCCAAGTCTTTCAGCAATATCGCGGAAAGAAAACCCACCTTCTCGTAGCCCTACAACACGACCTCGTTCAAACTCAATGAGCTGTTGATAATGGCTTCTTCGTTTTCTCAGAGGCATCCTTGACTAACATTAACCCGCTACGTCAAATCTCAACGTAAATAACGATCACGAACCTTACAGCAAACTTCATTTGCATGTTCATAGTGTCGCTACTAGCGCCATGCTTACGCGCGTAACTCGAAATTTGAATCGACATCATCTTTCAGATGTATAAACACGCCTACCAAATTTCGTTTATCTAGCACAGCTCTTTCCTAGTGTTGGGATTTTTTTTCCATCAGTGTATATACAGTGAGAGAGAGATGGATAACTAAAAGATTAAAAGTGCAATAAGAGCATTTTATAAAACAATATTAAGGTGTACATAGACGTTGACACTTTGAAAATCATTCAAAATATCGAATATTTTTTAATGGTTCAAAATTATTTATTTATTTTTAAGAAGAAAAAGTACACAAATTGTCATAGCTTAAAAATGTAAATACTCATGACATTTTAAATTATTTATTTAATTTTCCTTACACTGTGCTTTATTTTATAATTTTTTGCATTGCTTATTAATCACGTTGTCATCTATTTTAATCATAAATTGATTCAGAATATTCTAATTTGTATCCTATACCATAAACAAATACTTCTATTCATCAAAAAAGCAAATTCCTCCTACAAAGTTATCTTCACATTTAACAACTTGATAAGATATTAGTTCTTAATTTTCGTGACATAAATCACAGTCGGAGAGAACAAAATATCCGAATCGTAAACAGGAACATTATTCGGTCGTTGCACCGCGACTTTTTATCAAAATATTTGAGCTCATCTTGTTTGAATGGTGTATTCAGCATTTTTTCGTTCTCATTTTTATGGTTTGGGATAAATTACCGTATTTTCATATTAATGACTTCGAGGTATTTACATTTCTATAGATAGAGGACAGTTAAGAAGATGAATTCATCTTCTTCATTGTCTTTTGATATATCATGATGATATTCATTTCTAATGCTGATGAAATAGATCGAAATGCAAGGATGTTAATACCTTCTTTCAGTACTGAGTAACAATAGTTGAAAACATTAGTATTTTGGGGAAATTTGAAAGGGCAGGAATAAAACCTGGGACGTTGTGGTCGGTAACCGCATAGCATAACTACAAGACAAAAGTGATCACCCTTTTCCAATACCCGTTACTGGCTTATTAAGATATCATCACATACTCTCCCTCTAGTGAGTCGGAAGTGAGACGAATGATCCGTGTTGCTGTTGAGTGGTGATTTATATCATAGGCTGTTGAGAGAGAGGGAGGTGTATTGGCTGCTTTGCCTGATGCGCCTTACCCATTTTTGTCGCATTTTGGTGCTTATATTGAGTATATGCGAGTGTGTTTTTGTTCGCGCCAAGTTTTATGTCAACTTTTTGCTGCGGTAGTGGGCTTTGTTGACTTTTGCGTTGGTTGCATTTGTTTTGTGGTGGATGCATGGCACAACAACAGCTGTACGAAGATTGAATTTTCTCATCGTCAGAGGCCACCAATGTGGAAGTGAGATTGGCTCGGATAGAACCAGTTACCTTTTAGTTAGTAGATGTGTAATCTAACCATAAGACAAAAGTGATCACCTTTTTCCAGTGGCTGTAATTGACTTATTGAGATATCGCCACATACTCTCCCTCAAGTGAATCAGAGTTGACGAATGATACGTGCTGTTGTTGAGTGGTGATTTATATCGTTGGATGTTGAGAGAGTGGTTATTGTTTTTAATGAGACTTACCCATTTTGTTTGGAGAGCGAGGAACGTGTTTGTAGCGCCAAGCGTTACGGCGACTTTTTACTGCGGGATAGGCTTGTTGTTTTTGCGTTGGTTGCGTTTGTTTTTGTTGTGGTTAGATGGCGCCACAACAGCTCTATGAATGCAGAAGTTTGAGTTTTTATAGTCCTAGATCACCCATGTGGAAGCTGAATTGGCTGAAAATAAAACTTGGGAACTTGTGGTTAGTAGTCGAGAACCTTACCCGTGACACTAAAATGATCACCTCGTACAAGTGGCTGTTTCTAGCTTATTAAGATATGGTAACAATTTAACTTGAAGTTAGTGAAATAGGCTACATACATAACATCAGTTTTTATTTGCAAATTGTTATGTATATTAAACTCCAAGTCCAAGAATTTAACAATTTTTATTTCTTTGTCGTGTATGAAGATGAAATGAAATAATTCTAGGACTATTACAATACTTGAGAAAGTATAGTAATCGTCAAAAAAAAATCGGTACCTAGATTTTGTTGAATCACTATATTTTAGACCTCCTTGAGTTCAAAAAACAATTTTTTGAATTATGTCTGTATGTCTGTCATAAAAATAACTCAAAAACTGTTTGAATTAGATGGTCAAAATAATGGATAATCAAAATGTTTGAATGGATAATCAAAAAGCAAATGTTTAAAGGACTATGAAAAACTACTTGGTGTACGTTGAAGAAATTCGGTAAATGTTATATTTGCAACTTGGGGAAATGAATTACGCAATAAAAAAATTAGTTTATGGCGCTGTAGATTATTAAAACGTTCTTTTTGCCCTGTACTGTGCCAAAATGAATGCCACTTCAATTTTAAAATCGTTATGATAAAATATACATAGTTATACATTATTATTATGATGATTATGTATCTTTAAGTTATGGCGATGATTTTGTCAAACGTAGAATGTGATATGTTAGTAAAATGTTATTATTATAGTGCTGTTAATGCTACAGTATTATACAACTGCTTCACCGAACTCCCAGAGAGGTTCTTATAGTTTGCTGATGTTTCCAAAATGAGTGGCCACCTCGTTCACCTGATTTGAATCATTACTATTTCTAGCTGTTGGAATATTTCGGATCGCACCTATAAGGACATATCTAGCTCTGCTGTTGCTTTAAAAAATAGCAGTACTAGATATATCTAAGAAATTCAGCAGGAAAATTAGGTGCTATTATGAATCACGTTATCTTGCGTCTACAGCATTTGATTGGGCTTGAAGCATCCCATATTGAACAAATATTGTAATACATTACACATTTCTTACTTGAACAAAGAAAAATGTTACAACTACAATACATAAAATATAGTCATTAAGACAATCCACCTATGACAAACATTTGAATTACTTTTTTGTTGTGTAATTCATTTTCCCCATGTTATAAGAATAATATATACTAAATTTCTTCAATATACTCCAAACAGTTTTTTAACGTCTTTCAAACACTTACTCTTTAATTATAACCACCCTGCACTCTACATTTTCGGATTTCTATGATGATTTTAAACGAAATCTCTTCAGAGGAAATCTATGTGTACGCATACTTGAATAGAAATTAACACGATCATTTAAAAAAATCAATAGAGCTGCATGTATAAATTCGGTACGCGGATATAGCATTTATTGGGTTAGTGCATGATTATCAAGCATTTTTAAACTATATTATCATTTGTTCTTGAACGATATTTATTATAAAGAAGGAAACAAAAATTGGTTTTTGAGTATTTTTTTCATTCTAGATTCATAAAAATTTTTAGATGATTACTCCAGAGAGCAGTCTACATCCACTTCAATAACTGTTACAATATCCGAACAATGGTTGAATGGACCACACTCAAGTTGTCGACCAGCATTCGATTTGTCAAGTTTTCGTTCCCTTCCATGGCTGCCAAAAGTGCATAGTCGTAGAAATCCGAGGATCGATCTCCCCATGGCTTATATTTTAAGTTTCTACCACCAAATTTAAAACGAGCAAACCATTAACTACATCGACTTTCGCTGACTGTGCCCTCACCGAAACGTTTATTGAGGTTGTGAAATGACTGCATTAGTTTCCATCCTTCCTTAAAGCGGTACAGCATAATATGTCGAACATGAGTATGACTATCGAATATCATGAGTATGACTATCAAAAGAATATTTTCATTCATAAATTTACAAAATACTGTGAATTTTTTATTAAAATATAGCACGTCGAAAAAAACGCTTAATAATTATGCCCCAACCTAATAAATTGCAGACACTTATCAATATTTTGAGCTCCACCAGACAAGGACTTGACTGCCTCTCGTTCCCTACTTTCAAAAGTTTGAAAAATCAATAATAATAATGAATAATAAAACGCAAATGTATCAAATTTTGCGTGTGATTTTGCAATTACAAGTGTAGTTCAGAGTTATTTTTTTTTATTTCAATCAGTTGATAAAAATGCATCTGATGCATACATTTGATTCTCTTAAAATTTTAACCACAAGCTCTTTGATCACGCGATTAATTCATTGAAAATACTAAATTGCCATCAGATGCTAATATTTCGTTAGAAATATGTACTAACGTAATACAAGGTGTTACTTGGTGTTATCATTCAGGTTAGACTGACTTAAAAGTGAGTAAAGATTGGCGGGCGAATTTATGGTCGAGGAAGCACAATGCACAGTATCCATAAAAAACCCTATTTATTGAAGTAAAGGTTCATTAGCTCGTTCTTGGAGCAAAAAAAAAATATATATATATATTAGATTGAATTTTAAATGAAGTTCAATGCAAGTTAACATCACCAACCTTAGGATTGCAACCTTTAAAACAGATTCAAACCTCAATGTTTCAATATAAAACTTGGCAAATTATCTTCAATTGGCCGTATAGCAGGTCAACCACATAGACTGATAGCTATTCACTGTTCCTTTTTAAAAATCTTTAAAGTACATGTATTTATACGATTCGAGTTCACCAAATTTGCATAGTAAACACAGTCAAAAACAAATAACCTAACTTTGGGAGGTCGGGTTCGAATCTTGTTTACAGGTTGTTTCTTGATATTATGGGTTGAAAGTGGAAAAGCAATACAAGGACTGAATCAAAAAGTTCAGATCCAAATATCTTTTGCTTGGATCTGACAAATGTCTAACATTTGAAATAAAATATTTATTATAGAATATAAGATAACTTTCTGTGAGGTCACATTCAATGGTTATGGTTTTACCTATTGATTATGGTTTGTTTTCAGTTGATTCAGGCACACTGAAATGTACCGAAACTTTCCAATTTTGGAATCCATTAAGCACATCTGAGAAGGGAACAAAAATATCACGGAACGGTATAATACTGCATTTATTATATCCTTTGATGACTAGTAGCAGATTTCCAATCAATCAGTCTAGCCAGCTCTTTTTTTTAGGAAAAATCAGACAGCAGATCGATAAAAAGAAATGTTTCAAAGTTGTCAACTATGTAGATTTATAAAGATAGGAATTTTGTGATTAATAAAAATTAGGAAAATGTTAACACTTTATCAAGTATAATTAAAGAGATTTCTATCTATAAATTATTTCCATATAATTATTAGAGTATTTATAAACCTGAGTATCTTTTGCAATAGTATTTTGTAAAAATGGATGGATTAATAAAAATAGTAATAATAGTCCTGATGAAATGATTAATAGTCATTACTGGCTAATAAAAACAAATATATAATCCCCAAGTTAATAAAATAATAAGTATTAATCTAAGATAAATTATTAACGCTTTAAAAATATGCTGAAAAGCGATATTACACTGATCACTTTTTAAAAAAGGGACTACATAATCACAGACACATTTTGAATTTTGAATGTCGTAATTCAATTCTTTGCTTTATTTTAATATCAATAATTTCAAATTGCGTATGTTTGTAAGAATATTTTTTTTAAGTTTGAATAAAAAGGGTATTTTTTGGTTTAAATGATGCATAGGTCTTAGATTGAATTTTAAAAGTTTTCTTAATGTTTACTAGTTATTATAGTATTTAAAATATTTCAATACTTCCAAGCTTATTCTGTAATACTGCATAGTAAGAATGCAATTATTACTGAAAACTTCCTACTTTTAGCACTTTTTTGTAATTTATAATATAAAAATATAGTTAAAGAAAGTCATTAGTGGAAGTGGGGCTGAAATTCCTCATGTATATCCTTAATTTAAAGTCAATACTTGGCGTAAAAATATATAATCGCGTCGAAAACTGTAATTTGTTTTAGTAATAACAATATTTTATTATATTAAGAAAGCAAAATACACAGTTTTATTTATCAATAAAATACGCTTTGAAACAAAATGGCCTCAAATTTGATAAACTCTTGGTTTAAAAATCTTCGAACAAGTTTAGAATAGATTTTCAAACAAAAAGGAGTTCAATCTCAAAAAATGATTGTTTAATTTAAAAATATTTTACATTAGCTTACCCATTTCAAATAAAATAAGCACAAAATTTTTATCAATTTTCTGTTTATTAATAATAAATAGAAAGACTTTATAATCATAACTTTCTATCCGTATTGAACTTACAGCAAACCTCTTAGGAAATCTAAAATAAAACTTATTTGTGAATCGAATGTTTTTTCCATATTTTGATTAATGTTACCTTTTGGTATAATACATACATTCAGATTGCAATTTTTTTCCGGACACAGACCATTTAGAATATGAAATTCGATCAATATTTTTGGGAATAAATATATGTTCTAAATCTATTTTCTGCAAGCCATTAATACTCGCTTGAAATGGAGGCTTAAGCTATCTTTCTGGGATAAGTATTCTAAATTTTAAAAGCTGTTTGGTTACTTTGAAAGCGATATTTTGAAATCGGTTTTAATAGTTAGAACTGCTCTTTTGAAATATCTATAAGAGATAAACAAAGAAATTACTATTTAGAAATGTTTCTGATATACTTCAAGTCATAGCATAAATGTCATGGAAATGGTAAATAAATTCTCACAGAAAGCAATTTCTTATTCATTATAGCAAATATGCGATCTTTTTCTCAATGCAAACAGCATTCTTAAATTCACTTCTAATGGTCAATCGAGATATTACGACCGCAATTTAACAAATAGACAAATAAAGTAATAAATATTAAATAAAAAAATAAGCGCTATTTATTTCACTAACAATATAGAATCGTCGCCTGCATAGTTATATATCTTACAAAAAATTTACATATTATGTAAGAACATGATGTTATTTTCACTTGAAATTTTTAGAGACTCCAAATGTAAAGGTAACAAATTATTGAAGCCTCAAAATGCATAGGTAACAAATTGAAAATTTATCAATTTTTTATTTCTTTTGGAATCGCCATACATAGTATATATAGCTTTTGGATAATCTATCGTCTCATGTTGGGGTTTCCACCTTGAAAATCACTATGTTATTGCCTAACTCGTGCAGTGTTTTTTTTTTCTTTTTCAAAAATCATTCAATCAAGTTAAAATAGGCATTGTTTAATCGATAATGATTATTGTTTCAGAGATAATTCCAATGAATTAAAATAGGGTTATTAGTAAATAATGCAGACGATTTTCATATTAGGCGATTTATCACCAACTAAAATTACAACTTGGTTTCCAAATTATGTATTCTCTGAATTCTTGCGAAAAATCATTAAAGTTAATAAAGTCATAATTAATAATCGTAATTAATAGTCATGAATTAATAATTCATTAATGTCATTAATCGGTTTAAACTGGTTTGAAATAGTCACGTGACTATCAGATTACGCCGCGACGATATTTAGAAAGAAGATTTTTCTTCATCTCAAAATCTCAAAATCGATCAAGCTCCAAAAATTTGTTTGCCAGCTACAGCAATCGATTACTATAACAACAAACGTTATAAAGAGAGAGAGAGAGAAAGGTTGGATAGAGAAATCCCGTGATTTTTTCAAACCGGTTAATGATTTAAATAATAATAACAAATAATATAACAATAAAAATAATTACACACAATAGACAAATAATAACAAAACAAAATAATAATGTTCTCACATGATAATTTGAATTCTGCAATTGTAGATTTCATTTTTTTTAAATCTTTTTATTCTTTTATAAATCTTTCTTCCTTTAATCTTTTAATATTTTTATATACCAAATTTTTACTGTAATTCTACATTGGAAAATTACATATACACTCAATGCAAACTGTAAAGAAGAGATAGCATCGAAAATATTCATATCTTATTGACATTAATGCAAGAAAAATAATATAATATACATGTTTTCAAACCGTGGGAGACCAGGTCGGGACGAACATCACGAACTGAGTTCTTCCGTCCACAAAACAGATGCAGTCACTGCAAATGAATTTCTGTCTCCAAATGATCTCTATAAGTTCTTATTTCATAGTATCACATCTGAAATATTTCTGTATATCATAATCTTTAATATTGTTTTTCGCAACTTCAAAGAGAATGTTTCCATTTCGGCAGGTCTTCATTTTTGCTATCAATAAACCTAAGTGACAACTGTCTGTATGGCTACAATTCAAATGAATTGCTTTGTAATGTTCCTTGGACTATTATAGGTAATATGAAAACATAAAACAGCAATTAAAGACAAAAGCGGTGTTTACAATATACTATAATTCCTTTGAAAGCTTACACTCAAATTAGCAAATTCGAAATATTGGTTAATCAGATGTTTTTACCAATCACAATATATTCAACTGTTCCTTTTTTTAAGTACAGAGAACATGGGTTGTG
Organism: Argiope trifasciata; assembly: GCA_026543055.1. Classification (NCBI taxonomy): domain Eukaryota; kingdom Metazoa; phylum Arthropoda; class Arachnida; order Araneae; family Araneidae; genus Argiope; species Argiope trifasciata. Next base: position 934,160 of record JAPMOQ010054910.1, read on the forward strand.
ATCTAGAAATTTATAGCACCAACTATTATAATTACTTATTCGGTAAAATAAATTATTTAAACAGAAAAAGAAATCTTACTAATAAGGTTTTAAGGGGGACTTTGTGCATCTGTATACCTGCATCGACTTTGTATGGGTCAGAATGGTTGCTTATTATATATATTGTGAAAATATACTTTCGCAACTGAGACTTACTATTTTAAAATACTTTTTCTAATTATTTGGTTTCTACCTCAGAACATCTATATGTAAAATGTTAGAATTAAAAGTATTTTGTACGAATTCATTTAATACATTTAATATGTTTGTCAGTTATTAATCTCAAAAAAATGAGGACAATTTTTTTGTGCAAATTTTAAAATAAAATAAAATTTTCTAGGTGTTTTTATATAAAAACAAAACCTTTCTAATTTTATATATGATCCTTTCTGATTGGCAAGCATATTTTTATTTGATTTAATTCATCTATTTTCTGCAATTTAATTTCATATAATATTCACGGCAGCATTTAGCTCCATGAAATTTCAATTTTAATTATTAGCAAATAGAATAATGTGCGAAGTTGGTATCTTCCGTTTTAAAGTATTCTAAAACTATGGATGTTCAATAAGGAAGTGCTTTGTCATTTATTAGTAAAACCATTTGAATAAAAGCTAATTTAAAGTAATCAGGAACTGCCTACTAAAGAACAATACAGCTTGGCCTCTCCATTTATCTGATTTTGCAAAGAATAAATCATTTCCTTTTGTGCATATATCAACATTATTTTCCCCCGTAATATTTAAACTATATTTCAGAGTGTCTGTCTACATATATTTGCATATGTACTTTTGTATCTGCATATTGAATATTTTTTTATTTGATCATGCTTATTCAATTGTTTTATGTTATTTACTGTATATTTCTGTTAGTATGTGAGCAATATTTTATTTTTGTTTCCATTTGTGCATTTACTTGTTTTCTCTATTTCACTCTGCATTTTTTTCCTATGTCGATACATTTGAAATTTATCATTTGTGAGCTGACTTACATCTGTAAGCCTTGTGATATGCTTGTTGGTGTCGTGCGAGCTAATTTGCCCTGGACATAATTAATCTAGATTCCATCTCGCATCGGAACTGGACAATGGCATGACGGTAAAATATCGAGCGTTACATGGAAAAGGTTTGAAAAAAATAATCATGGATCTACTTAACCATAAAACACCTACTTTCTTTCTATTTTTTGGAATTTGGAATTCTAAATAGAACAGATGACGATGCAAATACTTTGAAATAAAAAATAACAAAAGTGTATTTTGCTACCCCTTTTTAAAATATTAGTTTAACAAACACATTATTTGCAATAAAATACAATACTATTTAACAAATTAAATATATATGAAATAATTAAAACTTTAAAAATGAAAGAAGTTGGTGTTGCCACCACTTTTAAAAATTTTAATTTACAATAATAAATATATAAAGGTGTAAAAAGCGTTCCTCACTGGCGAGCCGCCACATTGGTACACCAGGAGTTTGTTTCGAGAACCAAAAAATAATCTCTATAAATAAAAATGAATGCTTGTCTGTATGTCTCTTATGCCTTCCTAAACCATAAATCCGATTGCGATGAAACTTGTTCAGCTTATTGTTAACACCTACGGGATGGTTATAAGGATATTGTAATTATCTATATATTTTTTTAAAAATTTCGAATCTCAATGTGATATGACAACCAAGTGAAAGGTTCATATTTTGCAGCCATAGTTCGCAAATGCCATGCAAGTCATTCTCACAGGTAACAACTGTATTACAGAGTAAGCGAGAAAGCTTTTTTGAGATAAGCCTGGGTTTTTTTAAAATTTTAATCAAATATTAGCGTTTTTTGAAGTAAGTACCCAAACTATTGCAGTACAAATAATTTTGCACCACCTTAATTTTCAAAAATTATCGTTTCAGCTATATAACCGATTTTATGGTATAAATATATTTTCTATGTTGAATCGGTTTTAAAAAGAAAATATTTTAATCCCATTTTCTAACATTAAATTTGAGAATTCTGAACGAATATTAAGCGAATCACGAGATACAACATACTTTCTTTCATTGTCATTCTGGCAGAACACCAAGCTTTACAACTCTAAAAGAGTACACAAATCTAATATATAAAAAAAGGAATATTTTTATGTTCATAATTTAGATATGTCGTACCGTTCATCCTATTTCGATAAAACATTTCCAAATTGTGGATTGATTGCACTTAATGTATTATTTCTTTCGAAGTAAGAAATTTTATTAGCGTAAAAAAACTCAGGTTACAATCCAAATCTTTAGTCATAAATATATAAGATGTCACAATCAACTGAAACGACATGTTTTTCTTTTTCTCTGACTTTCTTTCGAAAATATTTCAATGAAATTTTGAACGGTACTGCATTAATTTAAACCAATCATTTGATGTACAATAATGTATGGGGGTCAGGGACGCAATAAGAAAGAAAAAGAGAAACAAAGCTTTTAATGACGGCATCCCTGACAAGTGAAATGTGTACAAGAATTATTAAAAGTTGCGTCCACCAACAGCGATACATGCTTGATAAAGTTAGTGAAGCAATCGGCGTACTGCCAAAAAGAAACAGTACTGATTTTCTAGCTAAGAGATCAAGCTGTCTCAGTTTTAATCTCATAAGCAAGACTCTTCAAATGCCGCGATAAAAAGTGATCTATACTGTATGATTCGGGAGATCGCGGTGGCCAAAGGGTTGTTCTACAATATATTCCTTTTACAACTGATTGTTTGAAATAACTGTACCATTTAAAATTTCATTAAAATGTTGTTACGAATCTGTGATGCGGCTTCAAAGCATGGTTGGTTCTATCACTGGAAAGAATGATTTACAGTGCACTGTATGCTCTTACCAAGTGATCTCAAAGCTTGGTGACCATTTGGTGAGGACTTTGGCGTTAAAATTTATAATGCTAGAAACCTCGAGAATTTTGTCTGTCCGTTCTTTAAGAACCGAGATACGCCTGATTGGTCTCAAGCTGCCAGCAGTACTAGTCGAATCGATGGCAAGTAACTACTCTCCATGAGGAGAGCGAAGCAACGGCTGAGTCAAGTTAGTGTTGAACTGAGCTGTGTGTCTTGTTGTCTGTTGTGGAAGCTGCGTCAAGTCCTGCGAAGTCTTGTGACAGTGGTACAGTAAGGGGGGAGACAGTGAGAAGTTTCAGCCTTCTGGAGAGACCGTAGAGCAAAGCTCCTAGGATCCCCATTCTTGCTGAATCCCGACTGGCCACTTTGAGTGCTCTGGACGTTGTCATTACTGGATTTCTATTCGATGGCTATTGTCGTTATTGTGCTCTGTTGTGTGTTCTTCTCGACTATACATATTTGTCGTCTTCGTGTTAATAAACGTCAAAATTGTTTCTTACTGATATCTGCTGGATGTATTTATCTCACACCATACACCTACTACTAAACAAACCCTTTGTGGTGAAATTCCGTAACAATATCACAAATTAGAGACAAAACATCATTTTCCATTTCATTTGGGTATAACAATATTTATGAATGAACAAATGGGTTACAATCGAAGTTTCCTGAATGATTATTATTCGTATTCTTTTTCTCTGGGTCTCTAAGTTTTTTTAGATGAATTAAGAATCACTCTATATTATGCATTTAAAACAAACATGTATTGTATAATTCGCACAAACATGTTGCGCATATTTAAACACGTGTTAAATGAATCTTGTCTGAATAATTTTTCTGAAAATAAAATTAGAATATAATCTTCATTCTTCTTTGAAGTAGTATCCTATTCATTAACAATATATCATTGAAAACTTTTGCTAGAGATTTGATTTCAGCGATTTCAGCACTACGAAAGTTAAAATAAAATGGCAAGCCCAAGATTATCATACGGCAGTACCAAAGGAGCAAATTTGATTCGAAGAAAACATCAAACATGGGTGAAATTAGGTTGTCAAACGCAATCATGAAACTGCATTTCATTAAAATCTGAAAGAAGAATGAAGACTTTTGACACCGTATTTAATTTTGGTGTAATCAGATGTAGTAAATCTATTTTCTTAGGTTTAAATTTGACAAGCATGTCAAAAATATTGTTTCGTCTAATTATCTGTGTTTTAGTGGATCCAATTATGCTTACTGCTTTCTAATAAAAATTTATTAAAAATTCATAATTATGAATGACAACAAATAACGAATAATTCAACAAACAATTAAATCATTCATCTTCAATTATCTCTGTGCAATATATTATATATTTTGAGCTTACGCATTTGCATGGGTCATTTAAAAGTATTTTTAATTGAGACATATTAAAATTACTAACTTAATTTATTAAACTTTAATTCATCGAAATAACTTCACGAAAACACTAATAAAATGACACTTATCAAAATATAAAATAATTGAGCATAAATGAATAGAACATTTTAATTCTTTTTAAGGTCAGTATTTTATTTTACATTTAATATTTTTTATGCTCAACAAATTAATTTTTAATGTCCGTTTTGTGTGCTTTTACCCGTATTTGCTCGTATCCACGAGTATTAGAAAGCTGTTAAAGGCCCTCTTTAAAAAATCATTCTGAATATATAAAAATTTGTATAAATTTAGATAAGTGGAGGTTAGGCTCTTATAAGATTCTAGTGTATGCCCTGCATATAAATTGGCATCAAAGTGATTAAGTTTAAGTTTGAAATATCGAATAGAATAATTTTGTTATTACTACAAAAGGTTCTCCGAACCTTTAATTTTCAAAACGATACCAAAATGTCAATATTCGGAATACTTCTCAAGTATTTCAATTATTTTCCTTGAGTTACTTTTACTAAAAACTCTAGTTATGGTTTTTTTTAAAACTCATTTCATGAAGAACGATATTTTTCCACTATGTTGTTTCCTTTCTTTAAATCTTTTGCCATAAATATTTTATTTAAATTTTCATGTTACTATTTTAGGACGGTTTGAAAAACAAATAAAATTCTATTATTAAATTATTCTATCACTTTCGACTTCTTTCTTATTTCGTTCATACTTCAATCATTAAATTTCCGTTTTGTTTTGATATTTGTAGATACGTTATTTCCAATAGTTTTTTAGATAGTCTATTTGAGATTGTAAAATTAACTCAAGCGCTTTACTTTAAAATTTTAATGAAGGAAAATTAAAATTTTATTAAGTTGTACGTACACGCTTGAAACTTAACAAATCGTTCAAAATATCGACATTTTTTTTTTAATTTCTACATATTGTTCTCTGGTTTATTAGCTTTCAAATGATGCAAATGATGCAAGTTGTCAATATTCGGAATATTTCTCGAGTGATAAGGATTTTTCTTGAGGTATTTTCATCAAATTTCTAGTTTCAGTTTTTTTTTAAAAATTCGTTTTATGAAGAATGATATTTTTCCACTATGTAGCTTTATTCAAACAAGCATAACTCAAAAAGAAATTAATTAAATACAATCATTTATGTATCAAAATAATCTGTATCATACAGTGGATGTTCTGGGCTTCAATCAGAGTTATATTTATAGAAATAAGTTCTTAATAGCTATTTAAATGTTTAAATTGCAGAAAAAATTTCGCTTTTATATCGTTGAGGATAAAATTATTAATAAAAATTAACTTTATTGAAGCACACAACAAAAAGACTAATATTAGATATTATTTCCAACTACAATTGTATGTCTGTACTAATTAGAATTTAAGATTTAATGTTTCAAAAAATATGCTGATTAGCTCATTAAATATTAAATAACTAATTAATAATTAGTATAATATATTTTTTCACGTTGAAATGAGTTTAAACATATATTGATGGCCAACTTTAAAAAAATTAATTTTTAAAGTTAAAATTAAAAAAAAATATCTTCTAGTATGTACATACTCTTTAATTCCCATGATATCATAACTACACGGCAAAGGCAACAGTCAAGTATACAAGTGATGCTGCTTTATGACATCATGGTCTCTTTCTCATACATGTCGTGAAGTGGATTCAAAAATCAACCGGTGTTATCTGTCAATAATATTTTAATTGCAATTTTAAAAAGTTGAGACATTTGTAATTCACTTCTTGATCATCAGCAAACCTAACACGAATAATCTGATTCAAACTAACTTCAAAGCAAATGCAAAATAATTTATAATTTGCTAAATCCATCCAATAAGAATTAATTATTATGAACACCAAAAAGAAATTTCTCATCGGCAAGCCTGACATGAGCCCCTTCCCACCCCCTATATGTGAAGAAATTTCTTCACGTCTATCGTTCACTCATTTAATTTCATGAAAGTTTTGCGCAAGACCTGTAAAATATTACCACTTTTGAAAATTTTCCGTAAGGAAAATATTTGCTTTCATGCGATGGAAAATTCAAACTGAGTGAATCATCGTGAAGATGGAAAGATGATGCGATGTGTTTGAATCATCCCTCCTTCTTAAATGATGGAATAATCCTGCAAAAAGGAAAAGTTCCTCAATTACATCCCTTTATGGATCATACATTTGAGATAAAATACATATAAACAAGTGAGTTTTTTTTATATAAAAACAAAGATTCTGAAATGAAATATGTAAGGGGAAAACACAAGTAATTCTGAGGAAATTATGAAATAGCTTTTTATTTATACACACACAAATTTTAACGATACACAAATTCAGTCTCATAGTTTAAATGAAGATGAATTTATAGGAAGAATATTTAATAACTAAGAGGCTCCACCCTTTGCTCGCTTATGCTCACCAACTCTCAGAAACTGTTAAAGCAGTTCCTCTCGGATCGCTTCGCAATCCAAACCCGCTTCGCTTGCTCGCCATCTGTTAAACTGCTTTAGTGAGGCAACATATATGATTAGATTATTATAGATATTCTAAATAGATTATTCCAGAATGTGATAAAACAATGAAAGGCATAAACAAATTGAAACAAAAAGTGCACTCGAAAATTGAACCTTAATAAAGGTTAAGTTCTTTGTAAACACAAATTCTCATTTAGGAATTATATACATCTGCCACAGAAACAAATTCAAAAAAATGGTGCTTTGCTCACAATTTTCAAAATTTGGGTTTACTTTAGTTTCGTTTCGTTACATTGACGTCAAGTTTTGAAGCAACACTAGGGATATTTTGGAACGAACCTCGTCATTTTGGACCGCTGTCAGACGGCAAGGATGAAACCTGAGCTGGCTCTCCAATCTCCAAACTTCCACTCCACACCAGCGGGAAGACGTGGGGCCCCGACGGAATTAACGCGCATCAGACCCGCTTACATGGCGATTCTTTGGTAGAATCGGGCTTCAAACCAGCAACCCTCCGGTTCCGAAGCCGGGGCCTCACCACCAGGACACCTCGGCCCCTTTTCAAATTTGGAAACTATACCAGAGAAAAGTTCACTATACCATACAAAAAAGTACACTATACCATACAAAAAAGTACACTATACCATACAAAAAAGTACACTATACCATACAAAAAGTACACTCGAAAACTGGGCCTTTGCAATGACTGGATCTTTTTACGTATGATTCATGAGAATTTTCATTCGTCCTGTCTTCTCTTTTTCGACGATTTTGTATCAAAATCGATACGGAACGACTTTTATTCATTGTAAAAAATTTTGTCCGTTCATTTTTCAAACGCGTTGGCTTGAAATTTTATCAAAACGCGTGTTGATGTGACCGAGCGAGATTGAAGTGTTACCGAACTGCGATTAACAAATCCAGCCCGATTTTACGTCCTCATAAACCTGTTATATATATGGATTATTGAGTTTGTTACTTTTCTACTATGCCGGCGCAAATCTCGCTCCGCATACTTTGGGGCGACAGCACACACAAAATGGCCCTGTCTTGCTTTAAAAATGTGGCGGCAAAAAGTTACCACCCGCGATATTCCGTTTGGCGTTGGTTTCGTCATTATAGGTGACTTTATCGCTTGCGACAGTATAGTGGAAAAGTACCCTGAGTTTTATTTACTATGGAATTATCGAATCACTTATGAAACTTTTTTGTTGAGTTTGAATGACTTTACGCGAACTTGAAATGATTTTTTGAAGTTCGTATGAAGTCATCTAGGAATAGTGACAAAAACTGAGTGATAGTGATTCATCTAGGGATAGTGTCAAAAGAAAGAGATAATTTTTGCGTGATTTAATGATTTATGCTCTCTGAGATAGCAGACACGTATCTCATATTAGGAGACGAAAAACACAGGTAGCACAATATTGTACAATACTGTGCGATTTTATATGATATTAAACAATATTCCACAATATTGAGAATATTTATCAATGTCATACAATACTGTGCTGTATTTGTGTGCTACTAGGGTTCAGGTAACACAGCCTGTAGCACAATATTGTACAATATTATATGATATTAAACAATTTTGCAAATATTGATTAATGTCATACAATATTGTGCAATATTTGTGTGCTACTAGGATTCAGGTAACACAGCTTGTAGCACAATATTGTGTGATATTGTATGATACTAAACAATATTCCACAATATTAAACAATATTAAGAATATTGATCTATGTCATTCAATGTTGTACAATATTTGTGTGCTACTAGGCATGGTGACGAAGGAGAATGGTAACAATTGTGGCATGATTATTTCCTCAATAGGGCAAAAAAGGAACGCAACATTTTTATCTGCGTTTACACCAACTTTCTTTGGGGAGCAGATTATTTTAAGTCAAGAAACTGAATGTAAACTCTTTATTCCTCGGCATTTCTTATTTTTACCGCCTACACTTTTCCTACCCTTAAAGTTTGGTCCACGAGTTGAAGGACATCCTGTATGTAAACTTGTAGCAATTTAAACGAAATGAAGTAAACAAAACTTTCAAATGAAGGTTAGCATTTTTGAGCTGATACTGCTACGTTCAGTGATGGCGGAGTGGTCGGTTGTATGCAAGAAGAAGCCTTTTTGAGCACCATAATGGGAGAAAGCAGGCAGAATTTCATATGAGTATAAATGTAATAAGTAATATTCCTTTGAATAATATGGCATTAAGTCCAAATTTATTTATAAAACGCTGAAATTATTTATGAAACATTGAAATTATTTTAAATCCTTCGTGCAAATGCAAAGTTCCATTTTTTTTCAAATTCCCTGCAAATTTTTTGTATAACATACAAAATTTTAATTTGCTCTTTATTGATGGACCCTAAAGAACATGCTGATATTCCTTAAATTGGGTTTACTTTGCATCAAAAAATTTAATGTAACATCTTTCTGCTGAATTTTGAAATACCTTACACTGATTAAGATCAACTTGAATTGCATGCATGGAGAGCCTTACTGCGTATGTACTTTTATTCAGTTTGAGATAATAAGAATCAGAGTTAAAACAGAAGTTCCTGTTTAATTATATTAATTAGTGCAATGTGAGTCATTCCCTGAGATATAATCCTTATTAGAGAGTGTGCGAGAAATGTTTAGGCGAACCAATCATGTAAGTTTGAAGTTTTAACTAAATATTTAATTAAATTTTACACCATCTTAGTTTTCAAAAAAATAACTATATTAAATTTTTTATGGTATAAATATATTTTCTATCCTTATTCCATTAAAAAAATATTTGAATCACATTTTTTGAATATTAAACTTGTGAATTCTGAACGAATATGAAACGAATCGCGAGATACAATAAATAGTTTCTTTCATTACCATTCTGAAAGAACATCAAACTTTGTAATTCTAAAAGAATATACAAATCTAACACATAAAAAAGGATATTTGTAGAATAGAATAATAAAATAAATAATATTTATGTTTCTGCTTTATATATCCTTCGATTTCAATGAAAGTATTCACTGATTACAAGAAAATAAATATCATTCTTAATAAAACAAGATAACTATTTCAAATTTCAAACGATGTTTCAAAGAATATTTCTTCTGCGGCAGCAACGGGCCGGGTACCAGCTAGTCGTTAATAAAATGCTTATATTAACGGATGAATAAATTCGTATTCATCCACTCAAATTCAAATACATTTTTTTAAACTTACAGTTGATGACACTTGATGTTAATGCAGTTTTTTTTTTTCAAATATTAATTCATTAATAAAACTTTTCCAGTCATTTCTTTATTTGATCGCCAAAGTTACCAAATCTGTCGCCAAGTTCTGAGATTACTGAAGCGATACCGGATCATAAATAATATTAGATGATATAAGTTGTATATTATTAGTAAAAGAAAAAAAGTAAGACTTTAATTTATATCTCTCTCTCTCTCTCTCTGAGTGTGTGTGTGTGACTTAATATAAGAGAATCTGGATGGTCTGGTTTTTTCAAACGATGTGGAAAAGTAGATGTAGTTTGTTCTTGCTGTTAGTATATATCTCAAAACGATTATAAAAGTTTTCCTTACTGAGGAATATATAGTAATTGATAAATTTATGAATAAAATGCTCAACAATAAATAGTTAAGTGAATTTCTAAACAAATCTTTCAACAGCTATATTGGATTATAGCTGAATTTTGTTAGTCGATACTATCATCCATAAAGAATAATACACACACACACACACACACATACACACACACATACACACACACATATAT
>JAPMOQ010054910.1:949658-986752 GCA_026543055.1 Argiope trifasciata
TATATATATATATTAGGAAATATAACATTTTGATAAGTTTAATAAACAATTTTGCTGCTTCTTTAAAAAAAACTCCTGAGTATTTAATGACAAATCCTTTTCATGATTAATTTTGAGGGAATCGTAAATGACATAGATTCTTCTAAAGAATACATTTTTTTTTCAGCCACGCATTTTCACGCAACCTCTTTAGTTTGGTGGTTCCTAGATACGTTAAGGTAAACAAATTTCAAAAACTATTTTGACATTATGCCAATTCTCATTACTTATTAAAACTTTTTTCACTCCAACTTCTCGATCATCATTAATTTAAAACATTTCAAAATGAATTATTTGTTTTTCGCTTATATCTTCTCCAAACAATGTGATGTTTTCAATTTCACTTTTTTGAAATCTGTGTGAGTTCTCCGCCTAAACATTTTTTTTTCAAAGAATCGCCATTATTTTCCTTTTTCAGAAAAACATTGCTGTAAATAGGCAAAAATAAAATAAATTTCCTAATTATAAATGCGTAAGTGAGGCCGAATTTACTTTTTCTGTTATTCAAACGTCAATATTTTTTAATAAATCCCTATTTATAATAACAAGCGTATTAAAAAATAATTGCAGTCTATAATATTTAGCATTTTTAATTATCCCTATTTTATAGCCTAACTAGCTGGTACGCGGTGCGTTGCTACCGCAGAAGAAGTAATTTTGGAAATATCGTTTGGAATTTAAAATAACTGTCTTGTTGAATCAGTGATGGTAGAAAGAATAATATATTTATTTTCGGATCGGAAATGAAGCATTCATTGAAATTGAAGGATATATATAGGAGAAGCGTAAATAATATTTATTCTTTTTTTTTACTTTATTATTCAATACTTTAGGGTTTGTGATATTTTTTTTTTGTTTTTACATCTTCGACAGAAACAAATAAATGCATGTAATAAGTATTCAAAATATGATCGCTATCGATTGAGCGACACATAAAACACACACAGACAAACATTCATTTTTATTTACTTAGATATGTCTCGAGATTTCATCGTTACTTCGAATAAAATAGAAATTATGCAAAATATCAAATGCATACTTTCTTCTTAAATATTAATGGAAATATACACACTAACATATATAGTATAATGTAAAAATGCCGGTGTTCTGTAATATGGGTAGAATGTTTTTCCCGTGACCTGGGAGTCCAGGGTTTCGAGTCCCAGTTCGGGCACTGTTATTCTTCTGTATTCTATTTGTGAGGCGTGTGAATGTACCACTTTGCAAAAAGTGAATGTGAAGCATGTAGTAGTTAAGTCATAACCTTGGCTCTAGTTGGCGCTACTGAGAAAACAAGATACACTCATTTTGGCTTAAATCGCTGTCGGATAACTGTATAAACTGCCATAAGATTCAACAATAAAGCGTAAAAGTAAATTTTTGTTATGAATAATTATTTGCTTTGGAAACATTATTGGAGGACATAATGAGCTTTTGACTCCAAATTTTTAATCATTTACCATCTCCGAAATCTAAAAATTTATTTTTCAAATAAAAAAAAGGTTCTATGATATAGTTTTTGACGGGCTATATAGATTATCTACATCGTGTGCGCGCGCGCGAGTGTGTGTGTGTGACGAAATTAAATGCTATTTTTAAAAAAATCCATTTTTTCAGACATTTTAAACTGTGTTTAATACTTTCGAAAAAAAATTCTTTCCACCTTTTATTTTCATAATTATTATTGGATTTTTTTCTGTCAATGGATTACTAATTTCTTTCAATTTAATTTTAGTTATTACTTTTCATGAGTGTTGCATTTAATATAGATCCCATTTCAAGGTAATAAAACGTCCGATAATATTATATATTGTTACGAACCTGTAATTTTACTTCCCAAGACTAATTTATAATCATTTACAGGATGCTGCAGAATAAACACCTTATTGATCCTCAGAACTTGGCCTAAAAAATTGATAATACACGAAACTTGGCGAATTTTGTCGAACCGTCCATAATAAAAGAGTTCATTTTTATCAAATCTGAGGGTAGCCAATTGCTCTCTGTATCACATAATTTTCACTCATCCTGATCCCGCCCTCTGTTTACTCCCAAAGCTCTGAAAAATGGGAAAAAATCAAATGTCAATGATAACGATTGGATTGCTTTCCACTTTTAATAAGCTATATTTTTACGAAAGAAACCATTTGGTTTGCTTTAGCTGGCGCACTGTCTTGCGTCTAAAACATTTGATAGGACTTGAAGAATTCCATATTGAACAAATATTGTAATACATTACGTAGTTCTTACTGTAACAAACAAAAATGTTTTAATTACAATATATAAATTATTGTCATTTAAACTATGACAAAAAATTGAATTAATTTTTTTATTGTTTGATTCATTTCCCCCTGTTGTAAATATAAATTATATCCAATTTCCTCAACTTACTACTAGTAATTTTCTTTTACAATCATTCAAATACTTGCACTTTAATTATAACCACACTACCCTGTATTTAAGCCTTTTTATTTTCATTGTTTTTCTTAAGTTCTGGTTACTATATAAAATAATTTCTCTTATTGTGGTCAGTCTTATAACAAGCATGATGCAACAATGTATTTTAAAATCTCAGGAAGATCAGAAATATGAAAAAAAAAAAAAAAAAACTTTCAAAATCTCGAGTTTGAATTTCTTGATGATCACTTTATTTTCTTCATACTTCTTATACGAGAAAGTAAAACTGAAAAAAAAGAGCACTTCTTTATTCATATTTCCCTGCAACCAGATTCCATTTAGTAAGTCAGTATAATATTTAACCTTTAACTTTCTATTTTTAGCTCAATTGAATGGATTGGCCCTGCAGCTTCTTGTTGAGTGACCTTCACTTCAAGACAGCATTTCCAAGTTAGTATTAAAGTGATAAACAAGGCGTAGCAGATGGCGCTCATACTTGTGCCTCAAAATTTCATCCAATTTACTGATCCCATTATGAAGCAATGTTCCAGATACTTTTAAATGAAGCAGAAAGTGATTTTAGTGATAAGGATAATTTGACAGAAGAGTTTTCTGTAAAAGTTCGCACTCAACTAATTCTGATATGCATGTTCAAACATAACTCATTTTTCTAGTGATAATGTTTTTTGAAAAATTTAAAAAATATATATATAATGTACCATGTTATTCCTATAAAAAAGTTATAGGCTGATTTTTATAGTAGTTCTTAACTTGTATGTCTGAAATGCCTTAGAAAACCGTGCTATGAAAGTCACACAGGCCGATAAAAAAAGGGTTCAATTTTACCCATTGCCAATTTTTTTTCAAATATGATTGTTGAATTTTATATTATATCGTTCTCTATATACCTTTATATGCTGGAAAAAATAAATATAATTGAAAAATTCAAAAGTAATATGTTTTTTCAAGAATATTATTCTTTGCTTCATGTAATTTGAGAAGAAAATGCATGTTCCAATTCATTTACTTTTTTCAATGATAATACACTTTGAAAAATTGCTAAAACATATTTATAGTCCAAGAAAAATATCTTAAAAATATATTGTCAGATATCCATGTTAATTCATTCATTGGAAAATTTAATTTGAGTATAATGAAATGTTGTATCCTAGACAACAATTCCCCATTTAAGTCTTAGAGTTTCACCTCTCCGGTTTAGAATTAAATAATCAATATGATGGAATTGAAACTAAATTTGCTTTTCTAATAAAAAGTAAAATATAATTATTTTGTTGGATTGGTAACATTTAACCTTTTGAAGAATCTTTACAGTTCTTATTATTGACCTTATGAATCTCTTCTGAATAATAAATAAACTTATCCAAACAAAATTTTAATTAAAGATGCTTATATTTCATGAATGTTTGTGCGGTTGCCATCTCTAAAGAAAGTTTTGCATCTTCTCTTAGAATGAATAAAACTTCATAATATCTTCACTTAATGCAATACATATTTCTTTGAACTTTGAAAGCAATTTTTTTTCTGAATCTCAATAATTTAACAATGGCAAAATAACTAAAAAATCATTATTGCAATTGATTGAACGCATGAAGAAGCCTGTGATCTTGCAATACATTGTTTCTGCAAAATCTTGGTTTTTTTCCATCTTCATTAAATATTAAAACTTTGCTTCCTTTCAATCAACTTAAAACTAGAGCGCTTTATTGAGAAATTCCTCTATGTATGGCAGAAAATGTTTCCAGAATATTTACCTGAGCATCGTAGCACCATTAATTGAATTTTTTATTAGATTAGTTTTCGATGGTAACGGAAATTTCGCAAAGAAAAAGAAAACATTAATTGAAACATAGCTTCCAAAAAGTTTCATTATTTGTGTTCTGGTTTGAGAAGAAAATTCTCTGTTTCTTTTTCATTACCAACAAGAGATACATGTTATGATAACACAGAATAATCAAAACTACTGACAGAGAGAATTTTCGATGGCAACTGAATCTGCAAAGTTCTGAGCACTGATGAAATTCTTACATCTTGTGATATTTTTATCCCTTCAAAATGGTGATTCAAATATCGAACGAGAATTTTTACAGTTTTTCTTCTTAGAATCTTGTGGTTCAAAATTCAGCTACTTTGATATGTCAAAAGATATGTTATGATGGGACAAAATAATCAAAACTACTGACAGAGAGAATTTTCAATGGGAATGGAATCTGCAAAGTTCTCGGCACTGATTAAATTCTCTTATGCAAAGTTCTCAAAGAAGAATCCTTCTAATATTTCGATAGAATAGCATGTTTTCTATAATATAAAACCAAAATCTTTCCCCTGTCCCAAATGTGGAATATTGTGCCTCTCTTTTGAGAGAAAAGTCGCGGAATAATAAATCCATCGAAAGGAAACAATAGGGTGTACCTTACAAGTACTTTGAATTTAGAATGTATAAATGCTGTTCGATGTTACTCAAGTATGGAGATAAAAACTTTCAGTATGATAGAAGTTTCTCACTTCAGTGCTGGGTGTAATAATGGTGCGGTGTGAGTAACGTTGCTTCGATGACGGGTCGTCAAGCAGGGTAAAATTAAATCTGTGGTAGGTCGTTCGGAATAGAACTTGGGACTTTTTGTTCCGAAGCCTAGTAATAAATCCACTACACAAAAAGTGCTCACCTATGTTTAATCGCTATTACTGGTTTATTAAGATACCACTACAATACCCCTCTCCAGTGAGTCATATGTGAGACGAACGATTATATCGCACCAAGCGTTTTTGTTCGGTGACGAGCGTTTTAATCGCACCAGGCGTTATGGCGAACGACGAATATTTGTTATGGCGCCTTTTGCTACCGGTAGAGGGCACCCCGAAGGTAGTAAGTTCATTTTCTGAGGTCACTAATGTGATAAGTTGTGTTGACTCTGAACAGATCTAGGGACCTTTTGATTAGAAGCCTCGTAGCAAATCCACTATACCAAGAATGTTCGCTTATGTTTAGGGGCTGTTGTTGGCTTATAAATATACCACTACAAATCCTTTGTTATTAAAATACGTTGTTGCGATGGAGTTGGCTGGAATTGTGCCAAGGTGTAGGTGTAATTCCGCCAAGTATCACACCTGCGATGAATGGGTTGCGATGAATAGTAACTTATCTATTTGATAAAAGCGTACGCTCATGTCTAGCGGCTGTTACTGGCTTATTAAGATGTCACTACAACGCCATATAGCATTGAGTCATAAACGTAGTATAACATCAATGAAAGAACAGAAAATTGTATGCTAAAAAATTGCATTTGATTCCAATCCATTACTCGGCACCTCTTTATAACATCAATAGCCAGATTATCAGTGACGAACACAAAGTGGTTGCTAGCGTAATGGATGTACGAGACAAAACAAATATAGTTTTCCAAGGTTCCAAATTTTAAAAAGCTTTGGATTCTTTGTTAAAAATTTGAATTCTTTTTAATAGTTCCCATTATCATAATCCCTTTATTGTTTTGTTTCCTCAGCAGTCAATTTCTATTTTGCCATTTATTACCATTTTCTAATGTTACTCCAGGATAACCATGCTCAGCTACTCTGTACTCGCACCAAGACACTAAATAAAAAGGTCAATGCCATATTAGCGGGCACTAAAGGCTATAGCACCGCAAACACCATTTTCATATCCATCAAGGAGCGTGAACTAACTAGCGTTTCCAACTGGAAGCGTTTCATCGTGTCTGAGCTGGGTCCCTGGTGGAATGATATGATAGGGTAAATTTCAGCTAGTCGGAATTTGAGATTTAAAAATTGTTTTCTCTTTCAGTTACAAAATAAATTGTGAGTAAATATAGCCATAGAGAGATATTGACACTTTCATGAAAGATAACATGTCAGTATTCGGTAAAATCCTATTTTAGCCCACCTCTGGCGACTTTTTCAAAACCTCGCCAATTTTTCAAAATCTCGCCAAATCGAAAGTATTTGAATTAAAAGGTTAAAAAAAAAGAATTCTTACTTTTCGCCAAAAAATTCTTATTATTCACCAAAGGTGGGATAAAATAAGATCGACCCCAGTGTTCCATCCATCTCGATTAACAAAGGCCGTGGTGGTAAGAGCTTGGCCTCGGAACCGGAGGGTTGCAGGTTCCAGACGTTATTCCACCGAAGAACCGCTGAGTAAGCGGGTCTGGCCTCAAGCTAAATCCATCGGGGCCAAACGTCCACTCGCTGATGTGGTGTGGAAGTTTGGAGAGGGGTTGCCAGCTCAGATGTCGTCCTCGTCATCTGCTCGCGTTTCAAAATTAAGAGGTTCATCCCCAAATAGCTCTAGTGCTGCTTAACATCATACCTGAAAAACTAATAGAGGTATTTACGTAAAAATTTCAGCTTGTGGTTTAAATAATATGGACAATCAAATGAACCAAAAGTTTTAGTGCTGATGAGATAATTTTTTCATTTGTGAGTGTTTTCAGAAAAAATAAGTTGTAAATATATGGAAAAAACGCAAGTGTACGTATCTTTTTACCCATTACTTCTTTGCATCTTAAAGTATTTCTTCGATTTTTGTTCCTTTCATTCATTATTATATTCTATAACTTCTGTACAAAGAAAAGTAGGATTGCTGCATTTTTATTTTGTGTAGAGTGTGAACCGTTTTGGGTAAATAACATTACAATTCATTACAAATTGTCCTGTTTCTCAAAATGTATTATATTCTCAAATATTTGTTTGTATTTATAGTATTTATAATTAACAATAAATCTAAAACCTTAAATAGGTTTTTAAAAATTCCATTTTTTAAAAAAGTTTCCTTTGAACCAAGTCGGATATCTTAAAATAGATGGTAGTTTAATTTCTCCCCCCCCCCTCCCTTTTTTCCTCCTCTTTTTTTTCTTTTTCTTTAATGACTTATCTTTCTGAATAAAGCGGGCTTGAAACCCGTTTGAACAAATTGGAAGATTCTCTTTTGATGTTAGTTGCCTCTTAAAATAGAAAATCATCTTCTAATGTTTCTTCGTAAACGATAGAATTTTGTTTCTATTTGCAATATCGCAGCCATATTATGCGCAGGTGTATCTACTACTTCCTCTAGTGTTTGTCTTTCCATAGTAAATAAAATCCTTTTTTTTTTTCTCTCAATAAGCATTTCTCGCTTCATTTCTGTTACAATGCTTTTGATCTTGCAGCTAAATTTGTCACATCTATACTGCAATGTTTGTTCTATCATAAAGATCGGATAAAGTATATTTCTTTTCTTTACTTCAACACCACGGCAGTTGAAAATATTTTTTATTCGTGTCATGCAAGAAGATTTTGATCTTTAAGGTATCCGACAGCATTAGATGGAAAAGTTTTGAAATATTGCATTTTTCAAAAATTGGTTTTGGATTTTTCAAAAACTATTTATAATTTTTAGATGTATTGTTAATCATAAATACTATAAATACAAAAAAATTTGAAAGTATATTATATTTTGAAAAATAGGAACATGTGTAGTAAATTTTAAAGAAATTGGACCGAAACGGTTAACACTACATAAAATGCTAATGCAGCAATCATATTTTTCTTTGTACATAAGTTATAGAAAACTATGATGAGTGAAATGAACCAAAATCTCAGAAACATTTGGAGATGCAAAGAAGTGATAGGTAAAAACATACGTATATATTTTTATTTTTTCTATTAAATCACGATTTATTTTTTCTTAAAAAAATAATGAACAAGTGTTTCACCAACAGTAAAACTTTTGCTTCATTTCATTGCCCGTATTATTTGAACTCGATTAGTTTTTGGGATATCATGTTAACGGTGGAGAATATTTATAAAAATTAAAGTTTTGAGAAAATTGAAATTTCAGTTGAAAAGAATATTTAACCCTGGATGATAGGTCCGGCCTTTCCTTTCTTAGAAAAGATTAACTGTTTTGCAAAGAGGAAAGTCTGAACTACAAGAAATAATAATACTAAAGACTCCACCAACGTGTTCGTTAACCAGTGTTTTTAACGTAATCGGATTCCTTAAAACAATATACAAATCTAGATATTGAATGCTTTTCAAAAAAACAAGTTTCATGCTTTTCTTTTGAACTTTGCAATAATTTTCATGATCATGTTTGGAAGCATATTATTTAACATGGCTCTTGGACATTCTCGATTTTGAGAGGCAAATCCTTAAGATTTCCCTATTTCGTCTTATTCAGAAATTCATCTTTTGTTATCAATAAAACTATAATTTCTCTCATTATTGTAATTGATTGTTTTTGCAGTCTTAAATAAATTCATCTGATAGCAGATGCGATTCAGATGGAAACTCCTGGATATATTCGTTTAGTATGTTTATTTCAGAGATGAAATCGGTTGGTTGGTTTGATATTTCTTGGCACTAGAACCAATATGAAGACTATACTGCGCTAAACAAGTTTATTCAAAGTTAAATAAAAACATATTCTACAAAAGTATTTGCATTGATAAAAATGATAAATAACAAAATGTTAAACCGAAGCCCAAAAAATGAGCTCAGAGTAAGGAATAAAAACCGATAGATTTTAAAAACACAAAACGGTTCTTATGTGGATCCCTGTCAAGAAGCATTGGCAAAGTCCCTGCTGTTGTCTTGAAATAAAACAAGAGTTGGACATTAAGACGCGGGCATGCAATAAAGACAAGACAAACTGTTACTCCACAATCACAGTGTAGGCATATCGGCAATTGATCATTTAATAACAGGTGTCTAATTGTGATTCAAGTGTGACCGATTCTCAGAGGAGTTAAAACTGTGTCAAGTTTTCGGTTATTCAAAGAAGACCAATTTTCCTTCTCTAAAGTTTTACATTTTCTAAAATCATGTAATCCTCATCTTTTGGTTTTAAAGGTTTTAGATATTTTTTATGAACTAATTTATTTATACTATTTTATTCTATTTCGTACCATCCCATGTCGGAATTTTAGGCAACGAAGAGGAAAACAAGCGTTGCCAAACCAGCCACTACTCCTATTGCTAGTAATATTCCTGTGGATGACACAAAAAAACACATTACAATGCTTCTTTATTCTAAGCGGAGGTACATGGAGAAAAACAACTAAGTCCATGTTATCAATCCCCTTCTGCAACCTTCGCCCTCATTAGCGGACATAAAAGTCCATACTCCTTTAACCCGTTTACGAATCGGGCACACCAGGTTCACCCATATTCATTTGTTGGCAGGTTAACAACCACATATCATTGTCAAATGTCTGTGCATCAAATGCCTATATGTCTTTTCTGCTTGATCAGATACCTCATATCCAACTCCTTGCTTTTTTAAAATTCAAAAAACTTTATCCATTCATTACATGTTTACTTTTTAGTCTCTCCTCAATTTCTCATCCATGGCTGTTTTAAAATGATAACATTTTATCCATTGTTGGCTAAATATGGTCAATATAAAGGATCTTGCATTCGAAAACCTCAAACAAATTTAGAGACGAAATATTTCAAACTATTTTCATTTTGAAGTATGTATTCTATTGTTTTGAAATACAGATTATTAAAACTGGTACATGGTATATATATCATTATATGGCGCAATATGGTCTCGATATCATGGCACTCATGGCACTCCTCAAATGAATCAAACAAATTCAAAGATGAAATATTTATAGGTATTGGCATTTTTAAATATGTATTTTCCTGTTTTGAAACAAAGATTATTGAAACTGGTGCATGGGATATATTTTTGTTTGTCACAGTATGGTCAATACGATGGCTCTTGCACCAAAAAACCGCAAACAAATCAAACCAATTCAAAGACGAAACATTTCAATCTATTGACATTTTTAAGTATGTATTCTCTTGTTTTGAAACAAATATGAGTGAAATTGGTGCATGGTATATATATCATTATTTGGAGCAGTATGGTCTCGATATCATGGCTCTTGCAACAGGAAACCGCAAAAAACAAACAAAATCAAAGACGAAACAGTTAAAGCTATTGACATTTTTAAATATGTATTCTCCTGTTTTTAAACAAAGATTATTGAAACTGGTACATGGTATATATCTGGCTATATTTTGACAAGATGCATCTCACTTGCTTCATCTTCCAAAAATACGGAGGCATGTTAAGTTTTTCCTGGGCAAAATTGAAGATATCGACGTCATCAAGAAATAAAAAAGAATCCAATTATTTTCTACCAGAAAATGTCTGCAATTACTATAAATGTCATAAAAATGTGTTTTTTAAATTTCAAATTGAGAAGTCTTTCAAGAAAACTAATTTATCTTTTTTCCATATCAGTCAAATTGTCAATCCGAGTTTCATACCCTCTATGCAAGAGAGATAAAAGATTTAATTCAATTCAGGCAGGAAAATGGGCTTTGTGTGTTTTTGTCTGGATTTCAATACTCTTTCAGCTTTAACACGAGGTGAATATAATGCTATTATCTTGTTCGTTATAAAAATTGTGGGGAACATTTTTTACGTTTAACAATCCTTCTTCTGGGAAATTGAAATGTGCTGTATCGCTAAATTAATTTAGATAACTAACCAAAACACAGAATCAAAACGAGATGTCAAAGGCAAACAAAGCTTTTAAAAAATACGAAGCCAGAAAGCAATGAAATAAAAGATCTCCTTACACTCATACAAAATGGAGTTTACGAGAAGAGTACACTTCAACTAAATGATTTGTTGTTGTTGTTTTCGAAAAGGGAGAATAAATTATTTCTTATTTATTGGAGAAAAATTCAAGGTTTCCATTTTTTTTCCATCTAGAATTTTAAACGAAATTTTGCTTCTTAGATTTTTTTTTCAAAGCAGTGATTTGTAAAGTTGCTGTTTTAAAAAATGAAAACAAACCAATAGAAAATAAATTGTTTTATTGAAGAAAAGTTCTTAAAGAGAGTTCATTGATAATATAAGAGTTACTCTCTTACTCTTTTATGATATATATTTTATTAAAATAGCTTGAACTGTACTCTTAAACCGAATAGTGTGAATTTTTTTATTAAACTCATAATCTAATGCTCTTTTGAAATAAAAAAATTTCATAAAATCGTTTTCCTCTTAATTAATATTTTAAATGTCCTGATTTCTGTGATATTCTTGTCAATATGTCGTTGATATTTATCTGGAAATAACTTAAAAACAAAGTGAGTATGTGAAAGCTGTTGAAAGTAATAAGAACGCAGTATATTTACAAAGCTGACAAAAATAGACGGTTTGAATTTGATCAAACGGTAATAAAGAGAACATAATAAATTCAATGGAAATAAAAAAATGAATTAAATAGTAATTAAATGTATTCGAATAGAATCCTTTTATAATAGGAGAGTTGTCCTTTTAACACAAAAAGAAAAATAATTTTTTATACTAGAATGAGTCAACACTATTCATAGAGAACTTCTTTAATGTAATTAAATATATAAAAAAAAATGAATGTTTGTTTGCATGTCTCTTATACACTACTGTACTGCTCATCCAATTCTTACTTATTACTTGCAGTTACCGAAAATATAATACCTTAAATATACATAAAACTATAATCTAAAGTATAAAAAATATTTTCAGATATATTTACCGCATCTTTTAACCATGGAGTAACCACCAAATAACTCCCCAGAGAGATACAACAGATTCAGTAAAAATGTTAAATTCAATATTTCGTAGCTATTGTGCGCAAATCGTCCTGGGTTCGAGTCCCGGTCGGGCATGGTTGTTACTCTGTGTTCTGTCTGTGAGGCGTGTGAATGTGCCCCCCTGTAAAAAGGGGTTGTGCAAGCGAGTGTGTGTTTATCTTCTTCATATGAGCTAGAAGTCAGACTTCTGCCCTCTGGGTGCTCAGGGGTCTTTACCCTCAGAAGCTACTGCACCCCTTTTCCGTGGAAACACGGACAAAAAAAATTGTACGCAAATGCAAAGTAAGTCTTTCTCTGAGGTAACAGTTTTATTACAGGATGCGCGAGTCATTATTTGGGGAAGTAATTTAGGTTTGAAATTTCAACTAAACATTTAATAGAGTTTCAGCGTTTTTTGCTCTAACTTCCGAAAATATTATAGTTCAAACAATTTCGCACCATCTTAATTTTCAATAAATTATCTTTAAACTGTATTAAAGATTTTATAGCATAAATATATTTTCTATGTTTAATCAATTTTGAAAAAAAAAATTTTAATTACATTTTTAACATTAAACTTGAGAATTCTCAACGAATATTAAACGAATCCCGAAATACAATCAATAGTTTATTTCATTGCCATTCTGAAAGAACTCCAAGCTTTACAACTCTAAAAGAATGTATAGATCTAACATACAAAAATAAATATTTGTTTGTAGAATAAGATAATAAAAATAGGATGAATATAATTAATACTTCTTCTTTATATATCCTTCTATTTCAATTAATGTATTCATTGCCGAGAAGAAAATAAGCATCATTCTTAATTAAACAAGTTAACTATTTGAAATTTCAATCGATATTTCCAAGATTATTTTTTCTGGGGCAGCAACGTGCCAGGTACAAGCTGGTAATCTATATATCCCGCGCAGTGATTATATGTGGAGAAAATATTAAGACATTCATTCATTGAATCTGATCAGAAAATGTGTTTAAATTCTTATTATTTTATGACACATTATTTACTTAACATTTTCATCGAATGATAAATGAAAGTATTTAAAGCTATATTTATAAATCAGTAAAATTAGTTAAAGAAGGTGATAAATTAAAACAAAACGAAACACGGATTAGTAGTTGAGAACATAAAAAAAAATACAAACGAATTTTTAAATTATATATAAATACATCTTCCAAGTATCCTTTAATTGTAAGCTTGTTTTTCTTCCTACTTAAGTAAGAAGTAATATATGAATGCTGGAAAATATGCTGAGATTACGTTTTTCTACATTGTAATATTGTATAAAATTTTCAATTTATCTTTTTTTAAATTTTATATCAAATGAGTCGATAAATGTGGTTTATATAGAAATAAAATTCTTTTAATTCTAAGTACATAAGAATGATACTTTAAAGCAAATATAAAAGTTCTTTTCAGCATTTTTTAAAGAAAATTACTAAGTCTTTTTATCTGCTTACCTGTTGGTATAGAGGTCAGAAGATAAGAAGTATGTAAGCATGATAATTTGAGAGATAAATGAGTGGTGGTGTTCCAAATTAAGAAAAAAATTCCCTTTTCAATTTGTTTTTTCCGAATACTCTCAAAGATTTTATTGAAACTATATATGCACACAGTTTGATGTAATACGAAAAAAATATCATGCAGAATGTGTGCAAAGGCCGTACGTCAGAGCATTGAAATGAGCAGATGCTTTACAAGATTGTAGTGGAAGCTTTATAAACCAGATAACATTTTCAAGGTTGGGTAATCGCTTTTAGTTCTTGTGGTCATATTATCTGGCTAGCAAACGTAAGATCGCGAGTTCGGGCCAAGTTATCGCCAAACGTTGCATTCTCATTATTCCCATGAGGGTGACTACTGTAATTGATAAAAATGAAAACTGTGTTTCTGAAGATGAGCAAAAAATTCCTTATATCTATCAGTGGTCACAGAGCCTCTGTTAAAGGCATGAAAGTACGATGCCCTTAAAACGACCATTAAACTTCTGCTGCCACATTGGTCTTTCTTTTCAATTACCGAATTCTTGGGTTTTTTCCCACATGAACATAGGATGATAATAACTCACGAGTTAAGCTAAATCTTTATTCATCCATGAATAGAACGAATCCCAATAAAAAACTGAAATTTGATTACTGCTTGAGATTTTGTTATATCTTCATCAAGGTCTCTTTGGGATCAAATGAAAAGAACTGTCTACGCATGTTCACATATAAACGAACGTGACTTTGAAGCAATCTGTTTTTCCTTGCGAGCTTGCCATTAGTAGTTGGCCCTCATTTCAATCATACGGACGATAGCAATCATCCACGTATGGCTCTATTAATCGACGAATTACAGGTTAGTGAAGATATTTTTCTTGTGGATCGACCTCTCAAATTGCTGAACTGTAACTCAATGGAACATATCTGGATTGTTCTTGGAAAGGAATTGCTGTTCGCTCTCCTTCTCTAGACCCATCAAAGATCAGAAATTTCAGTTGATGGAAAAGTATGAATGTCTGCACACAGAGTCATAAACAGCTTGGTTCCCAACATGAGATTCCTTCTTGAAAGTTATATAACTGTGAAAGAATCAATAATACGTCTCACTCAAATAACATTCTTTTTTTAACTTATAATATCAGTTTTATACTTCTCTGTGCTGTAATCTGTATCAATAAATATGCGTATTAACCCTTTGCACTCGAAGTTTTTTTTTCATTCGTATTACCAGCAACTCGAAGCGATTTTAGTGAAAAGATCATATTCACTTGTAAGTTTGCTATACGCATTAACTCTCGTGCATCCAAACGCGGAAGGCGGAGTGTTGCTCAAACCGCTTTGTCTGCTATTATCAAGTGCATAACAATCCGCGAGCCGCGACCGTCATTTGTCACCAACAGCGAAACATCCTATAACTAGTTTTTACGATTTGTTTTTGTTCTTACGTTAAAAACTGAAAATTATTTGCATTGTCTCCGTAGCGGAACCCTCGAGTTCGAATACCAATTTTAAATGGCTCCGCTCCCTCGAGTGCAAAGGGTTAAAATATCCTTTCTTATATTACAATAATTTATCAAAATCTCTGAATTAATCATTAAGATCACGGATCAATGGTACACCACACAATGTTTTGGGCACAGATCAAGCAAAACAGTTTTCATGTAACTCTATTTAATTAATAGAGCTTTTAACAATTAGATTAGTTGGAAATTGAAGAATTGCAAATGAAACTGATTGATTTTTAATGTAGTTCAATATGGATTCAAAAATTTATTGAAACAAGGAGAATGTTGAAATGAGTTGAAACAGAAAGGGTAACAAGCAATATAAGTAAAAATGCCAGTAACGAAATTTTGGAAACAGTGAATTCGACTCTAGACACATTTAAAAGTTTGAAGAAGTTGAATTCATGCTATTTTGGCAACATTTTCATCTAGATCTATCTGCTCCACTTCATCATGCAACCTAATAAAACATAACATATTTCTGATTCCAATTCATCATGCAATCTAATAAGATAACATCTTACAAACTTAGCATAAATTATTTGTCATCTAATCTGCGATTCCACACTAATGTTACTTTAATTTGAATTACACGTGCAACTAAAACAACGACACCTATACAGTGCAATTTTATTTTTTGCTGCAAATAAAGAGTTTTGCTTTGGCAGCGTTTGGTTTTATTATCTTTAAAATACTCACAAGTAAACATATGTATATATCTCATTAAATATTTCTTTAGAATGAATGGCAAGCTGTTACATTAATGTTCGTCCTACTTCCTATGTTCGGATAACATCTGCCTTTGAAATCAAGATTCATATTCAATGTTGTGCATATTTAATATCTCACAATTGCTGCATTTGCCTTCTTAAGAGAGATAATGAACATGAGAGCTGCTAGAACGTCGTGTTATTTGATAAGAAATCAAATTATTCGCTTTAGTAAACTTGTTTTATGACAGCGCCTACGTCAGAATCGATTTCCAAAACACCTTC
This sequence comes from Argiope trifasciata, assembly GCA_026543055.1. NCBI lineage: Eukaryota > Metazoa > Arthropoda > Arachnida > Araneae > Araneidae > Argiope > Argiope trifasciata. Next base: position 965,689 of record JAPMOQ010054910.1, read on the forward strand.
AGATGGAATATAGGAGTTGACAAAACACCCACACACAAAATAATATGAGAAAGGATATCATTAATTATTCTTTGATTTTCCCATTATAATCAGAATAAATTAATCTAAAATGTATTTAATTTTAAAATAACTTTATTTGCAGCTGAACGCAGGTTTGTTAATGAGGAATTATGACCAACAAATGAGAAAACCCTATTTGTAATATTCTTATATCAATTTTGGTATATAATTAATTTTAGTCTGAAGTTTGTTATAATGAGTACATTTAAAACTCAAGTTTGATACTTCAGATAAAATTTGATTAAATAATTTGATAAATGGCTTGATTTTAATCAACATGTGATCTATTTGGAAATTCACTTCACCACTTTAAAATATGATAGTAAGACATCTGAAATAGTTTCCAGCTCTTTCTAGTTCTTTCAATCTCTATTTGATTTGATTTATTAGAATTTATTTAGATACAGGGTTTGATTTGAATCAACAAATGCCCTTGAAGAAGTGAATAATTATTTTAGAATTTTAGAGACGATGAAAACTCTAAAAGAGATTCTAATTTTTTCAATTTTTCTTTTAATTTCTTCAATTTATTTAGATTCCAATCGATGTGCGACTCAGAAATGCACCTCATCGCTTCAAAATACGATCAAGCGTCGAAAAAGACATTTGAAATGGCTTCAAATTCTTCCAGGTTTCATTTCATATCTTCAATTTATTTAGATTCAAATCTACATGCAACCATTTAGAAATTCACCTTATCGCTCTATAGTGTGTTTAAACCGCGAAAAGGACATATGAAATGGCTTCTAATTCTTTCAGTTTTCATTCCAAAGCAATGTTTTTGAATCTTTTTGGATGACTGTAGGTTTAAATGTCCCCTTCTTCTTCACCTGAGACCTTCTAGTATAAAATGAAATCTCGGGAAAGAGTCTGTATGTTGGAACCCAAAAAACTCGACATAAAATTAACAGATATTGGAGATATTTATACCATTTTGTACAACATTTACTGGGGATGGTTTTAGTACATTAAAGTCATATAAAATAAAAATGAGAATTTTATATTTGTGATTTTCATTATTCCTCGTATGCGAGTAAACCTCAAATTGTGCATGCGCAAATAGCAAGAGATGCGGTATATGCATACGCGATACGTTTCTTTGTTTACGTTACTTTGCTTTAAACGGTCTATTTAAATCTCATTATGCCCAAAAGAAGAAAATCCAACATTGGCAGGAACACATTAAATGCCAAAAAGCTTCATTTGAGGCGCGATAAGGAAACTGAAGAGCGAAGAAACATTCGGTTAGCGAATATCAAAGAAGGAATGCCTACACTTAGACAAGGAGAATCTTTTGATGAGTTAAATAACCGTCTTTCTACAAATCGCATTACAAATGGATGGAAAAGGCAGAAGGAATGTGAGGAGTGAAATGATCACCTGTCTGCTGACAGAGAAAGAACATTTCAGTTTGAGACAGGAAAAGAAGGGAAAAAACAAACCAATTTTAAAACAGATTTTCTATAGCATATTTTTGCCTATGAAAATATTATACTTTTACCTTTTTAACTGTCTAAATATTTCTGAAAGGGTGCAATAAAAATTACTTTGTAGCTATTTTTGATCATTTATAAATATATTTAGACTTAAGTTTGAAACTATGTTTTCTTCTTGGATGCTATGCCACAGTACTTCGTGCCGTGTTGGTACATTTAGTGTCTTATAAGTGTAAAGCACGTTTAATTACTCTATTTCACACCAGGGTATTTCTTACTAATTTTTTTAAAAAAAACTTCATATCCTTTACTAATAATCGCGGGTTGTTGTCACTTTCCGAAAATACAACTTTTATTCTATCGCTAAGAACATTACCAATTCAAAGGAAAATATTTTATTAAAAAAATGTGATCAATTTATTTAGCTTTTACACTATTTTATTTAAACATTAGAAGAATAATTCTGCGGAAAATAGAAAAGAATTAAAATCCAGCATCATATTTGCATTAAATATTAGAAAACTATTGTTTTTTTTAACTTGCTCTTAATTAATATATATTAAGAGCAAGAAATATATATATATATAATAAAATAAGAAATATCTTTTTTTATATTTTTCTTACAAGTAAAAAGAAATTTTCTAATCCAATTTCCGTACATTTCTTTATGCGCAAGAGTTTTAAATTTTTCCCAATTGTGTCATCTCGATGACAATACAATATTTTATTATTTTTCGAAAATTCTTGTAAATCAGTACATTAAAATTAAAATATTATAAAAGATTTGACATAGTATTCAATTAGAGAAAAACTATTGACAACAACAAAAAAATTATGAAATGCATTAACGGATAATCGCTTATTGCAATTGAATAAACAATTTGATTAAAAGGTAATAAATAATAAAATGCACAGCAAAAAATAGGAAAGAAAGCAACAATTTAGATTCTAAATGGGTTATAAAAAAGAAATAAGCTTTTTGCCTGTACGAATAAAAGCGTGTTAAGAATTATAATTATTCTTAACTCGCCTTTATTCGTACAGGCAAAAATATTATTTCTTTTTATAACCCATTTAGAATCTAAACGTAATTGTTGAAATTTAACTCTGAAAACAATACAATAAGCCGAAAAGACCTTGTAAAAAAACTCAAGCATTTATTGAAAGTTGAAATGTATTAGAAATGGGATTAAAATCCCAGTTAATACGAAGTATTTTTATCTCTGCGTTTCTCCTTTTTTCACGGTTTCACTTTTTCTTTTTATTTTATAACTCCCAGCATTATGATAAGAATTATTTTCTTCTTTTTGGATTTTTTGCAAATAACTTTTTTTATAAATATTTAATTTCTGTTTTTCCCCATATAAATGTAAAATGAAATTTCAGTAAATTATTTTTTTCCTAGGAAGATATATACTACAATTTAATAGAAAGATAATGAAGAGGCTTAAATTCGCAGTTCTAAATATTCTAATTATGATTACTATATATATTAAAATAAATGGTATTATAACTGTTATTTCTGCTTCAAATTGTTTTTATATTTTTGTTGCAAGAAAATAAAACAAACATTTGTCTGTAGTGTGAATGATATTTAAATATATTTTGCATGTAATTAATTAAAAGACATTATATGTGATATATACTGACTTACCATCCTTATATCATATACAATGACAGTAACTTTCATTGCAAGGAAAAAAGAATACAATTTTTCATATCTTATGCGATAAGACATGTCACCTGGCTTCACTCAATTTTTTACAAATGTTGATTTAAACAATACAATTAATTTATTGTAATATACAAATTTATCAATTAAAAATTGCAATACTCCTGTATTATAAAATTTTAGCAGTTTTGTATCTCAAAAAATTATCTGAAAATGTTAACTTCCTAGTCACCTTTAACGGCCAGTTGGTACAACGGGAATAATGTTAGCCATCTAGAAAAATTGTAAATGAAAGTTTAAAAAAATTATCATTAATGTATATATTAATATAGAGAGGGGGATAAAGAAATCTCGTGAATCTTTCAAACCGGTTTAAGCTGATTAATGACATAAATTAATCAAGATAAATAATGACTTAAAAATAATAATGTTCTCAGATGATAACTTGAAATTTGCAACTGTAGGTTTCATTTTTTTTAATTGGCGGGGTTCTTTTTATGGATTTATTTTCTTTTTGTGTTAGATGAATTTAATACTAAATTGATTCAGTTGTCAAATTTTCCGACTGATTTTTATCGGTAGAGGTTCTTATAATCAAGACACTTCTTTTTGTATACATCCGACCACCCGGCCTCCACTGAACGTAGCAGTATAATAAATAATCAAGACAGAAAAATAATCAACTCACTGAATGGAAATGTTTTTCAAATACACAGTGAAATGCGTTCCAATTTATTGGTAAACATAACCTTGAGTTCATTTGTAAATAGAATGAGTTATAACCATTGCCTAGTTTTCTAATAATTTTTAGAACTCGTTGACTATTATAAAAGCCAGAGTAGAAACACTTCATAACAACTTCCAACGAGAGACTAATATTACTTGTATGCAAAAAAAGGGTGATATCTTTAGCCTACAATTATGATGACACTCATTTGAAACACGAAAACAATTTTTTATCAATTCCATTATTTGATCCATCCCTCCTAAGGCATTCGGTTTGTCTATTTTTAAAGTCAATAATGGATATCGAGAAATCTTAAAATATATTTTTTCTATTAATCAATCATAATGTGCATTTTATTCTAATTTTATTATAGTGTTTATAATTTTCCTTCTATCCTTATTTATCCATTGGACAGGTTTCCTTGTATAGTGGGTGTATATGGTGAAGGATATTAGTACAATGATCCATACTTCATTCAGAAATACACAACACAGACGACGTTTATTTACAGGACGAACACAAGACAGCAGGACGATAAAAAATATTTACGGCACAGAGACGGCAATTATTTCCAGACAACATCTATACGCACCTGAGACGAACACAAGACAGCAGGACGATAAAAAATATTTACGGCACAGAGACGGCAATTATTTCCAGACAACATCTATACGCACCTGAGACGAACACAGAGGACAGCAAAAATTTGCCCACAATAGCAACAGTAGGTCACAGACGGAAATTCGGGAGTGACAACGTCCACTACAGACAAAGCGGCCAGGCAGGATTCAGCAAGAAAGGGGACCTTTGAGGTATTCTGTCTACGCTCAAGTAGATCTGTCCAAACGGCTGAAACTACTCCGCTGTCTCATCTTGCTTTCTCTGGCGACTCACTACTTCAAAAAACCTGACTACTTCTCAGTTCAGGACGACTCCGTTCCCGACGACGAACAACTGACTACCAAAACAGCAATTCACCGCTCCGTCACAGATTCGGTATTCGCCCAGCGACTCCTCCATTCTTGACTCAGATTGTCGGCCTTATATAGCTCCGGAAGGTGGAGCTAAAACCTTCTGGGCCCATCAAGTATCATCTGGATGTATCTCTGTTCCTGATGGAAGGATATGGAAAATTCTCGAAGTTTCGGGTATTATCAATTTTGCCACCGAATTCGACGTCAAACTCTGGGACCTTTAATGAAATCCTCTGGGCACTGCTCATTTCAAATGACTGTAAATCATTCTTCCCAATGGTGACATCATAAGTGCGGGAAATCAAAATTACAGGTTCGTAACAATACTATTCACATTTTCTTTATCTCTTTTTAGTATTTTTTTCCCTATGCATGACGACCCTGTAGATTGAAAATCAATATATTTTAGAATTTAAACAATCACTGAATATAATGGATGATCTTTCAATTCTTGAAAAAATTGTTAGCTTAAATATAATTTTAATTTTGTTATATTTCATTTTTTTCTAATTATGCATTGTTTGACTTTTTGCCGTCTGATATAGAATATTCAGAACTCGTAACCGTCTTCCTAAATAAACAAAGAAAGCAATTTATAAAATTTCCCAAGAGTTTGTTTTTCTTCCTTATCATGAAAACTTCGAATATTCGAATATCGTTTTTGTTAGACATATTTTTCTTAAAGTCCTTGAAAATATTTGAAAGGAAATATAAATTAAGATAATACTGAAAAAAGGAGATATGCCTTGCTGGGTAATTTTTCACTATGTAAGAAGATAATAAAGTTTTCGTTTTTAATCATTGACTTTCCCTTTTCCCAATTTATTCCATTCATAAATTTCATATATCGGAAAATTTACTTTGCTTGAAGTAAATTCCTGTTTTTCAGCGCATTCAATTAATGGGGTGGTTCTCCACACCTTCCTCATGCACTTTTAAGGATTGATTCTCAACAAATGTTGCCAACAACAGAATATAAATTCACGAACAAAAGTCAATCCAACATTTTATCATATTTATAGAAAAATGCCATAGATTAAAGACTAGTAAGTAAAAATAATTATTTCACTAATAAAAGAATATTTTTTAAAACTTTTTGATTAGATAGTTTAAGCATAAACATGAAAAAGTCAATTACCTGATCCAGTTTTACTTTTTAGTATGGGAATAATCAAAAAATTCGAACTCGAAACTTTAACGAATCTCCACATTTACGGCTTCTCTGTTTGGAAAAATATATTTTTGGATTTATTTTTGGTATTTTTTATTTGGCATTTATCCAGGTATGCGTACTTGGAATAAAAACCTAATGATGATGAATCGCCAGAGATATCATATTAGTCTATTCATTGCATTCGTCAATGATATGCACTTAATACACAAATAACGAAATATATAGTTTTAAAAACTGAAAAAATAATGATTAAAATACTTCTTTTGACTCCAATTAATAGTCATAATTCTGATATTCAAAACCGCAACACATACGATCTTAATTCCAACATTAATAAAGAAATATGACGATTTTCCCCTCCAATATTACAGAAAAATTAAATGTCAAAATTTGTACTTTCTGTCACAAAGTGTCATTCTCTACATTGAAAAAAGAATAATTGCAAAAGATAATCTCTTTAAATATGTTCAAAATGTAGTGATAAACTTTTATTTATTACCAACTGATGCAAACCTTTGACATTTATATAAAAAATTCTAAGCTTTTCAATAATAAAAGCTTTGTGACAAATCCATTTTTGTATATGATTTCTGTATTGTTATTTTAATATTATTTATTCTGCAACAAATACTGAATTGCGCGATAGCGATAATCTCATTTTCTATGATTGCTTGAAATTTAGTATTAAATCGTTATTCTTTAAAAATTGGAAAGCAACTTTAAAACAATAAGAGTTTTAGATGAAAAGGAATAATATTTTCATTGGGGAAGAATGAGTGACATAGAGACAAAAGTGGAAAGTGTCTGTAGGCAACAGAATAAAAGAGCGAAATTGTGGGGAGGGGGAATTTTCTCAGCTCTCTTTACCGACAGATTTTTATAAGATTGACACGCGCCAATTTAGGAAAGGGAATCTTAAAAATCGAAAAGAATTCGTGGCCCTTGGGGATTTATATCGCTGATCTCATAGCGTAAGAATTACAATTTTTAAAGGACATATTTGGGCAAATTTAAGATAAAAATATGAATTTAGCAGGAATTCTATTCAATTCGTTGAGATTATTTCATACATAATATTATTATTATGTATGATTTATTTGGTGGCGATGATGATTATAGTGATATTATTTCATTCATGATATTATTTCATACTTTCATACATATCGTGTTTTTAAAGATAAAATGTTCTCTTCGGTTTCAATGAGTCGAGGCGAATTTTATTTATTAATATTTTTTAAGAAAAGTTGAATTAGTGAGACAAAATGAAATAATAAAAATAGAGCCATAAATGTACATGCAAGATGACGTTTGTTCTCGTTTCTTTCATTTCCAAAAAAAAATTTACGGAAGTTCCGCTGTTAGTGGTCATCCACATAATTATTTGACGCTCAATATGCTTAAGTAACGCCTACTGTGTTTGTCACTGCTGTTAATAAACTTCTTGATCCATTTGTAAAAAGTTGTTTCCTTCATTGTGTTATTTTCTTAAACAATATTAAAAATAATAGCCTTGAACTTTTGTTAATTTCAATTGAAGTCTTTGTTTTCAAAATTTGCATTGTCGAAAAAAGCAAAAAGTAGTTTTTCCTTCTCCTTGCAGACACATACTAAATACTTGAGATTCGAATCTCTAGTCAAACTTAAAAATATCTCCATGTTTAAAAAAAGACAAGGAAACATGAAAGGGAAATTTTACTTTGAACCAAATATAGTTTGTATTCAATAAGCATTTTGGCACTGTAGTTATAAATATTTTTGTATTATAGAGTTCAAAGACGACAAAAATGATGTCCAAAATATGTTTACATGAATTAAGCACGAATCAGGTCTAAAACATGAAGACGTTTGAAAATCTTGTGTTAAATTTTTTCTGGGGCTACAATGTTTCTTATATAAAAAGGGCAGATCCAGGAGGTAAAAGAAAAAAAAAGCTTTTGCATTAAGCGAAAATTCTGTTAACTGAAGATAAAAAACAAATGGACAATTTCGAAATGAAAAAAAAACAAAAAAACTTATTGGTTTTCTGAATATTGTAGCTCTCGTTATCTGATAGTCTCGAGGTTGTTTCAAAACGGTGTTTCAACTGGTTAATAAAAAATAATAACTGTTTAATATAAATTACTTAAGACAATTCGTAAGGATTCAGGGAACGTATAATTTGGAAATCAAGTTGTAATTTTAGTTGGCGATAAATTGGCAAATATGGCAACCTTCTGCATCACTTTCTACCAATCTGAACCAATAATATGTATAAATTAAACAAACAAGGTTTTAACTTGTTTGACTTATTCTTAAAAACCGTCAATATAATTTTATTTTTAAACACTGCAATATCCAAGGGGAAAAGTACAAAAGCAGAAGCTGTTGTACTTTTCAGTGAAAGCTGATTCCAAAATAAAACTGCACTAGGGGACTCCCCCCTTTGCTCGCTTATACTCGCCAACCCCCAGGAACTGCATTAGCAATTCCTCTCGGATCGCTTCGCGCGCTCGCCATCTACTAAACCACTTAAGTCTAGCAAAAGATACATTCAAATAGTTTATTCCAAAATGTGATAAAACAATGAAAGTCATAAAAAATGTGAAGCAAAAAGTACACTTGAAATTTGAATCTTAGAAAAGTTCTTTGTTAACACAAATAACATCGCATTTAGGAACTATATATATACGCACCAGAAACAGATTCAAAGAAATTCTGCTTTGCTCACAATTTTTCAAATTTAAAGGCCATTACCAGAAAAACGGAGTTAAAAAATTGATATTTACAAAAAAAAAACAAACTGTTTGAAAGCAGCTATATTCAAATTCAGTTCATTCCAAAATAGGATTAAAAGATGAAAGAAATAAAAAAAAAAAATGTAAAGGTAAAAAGTAAATTCGAAAACTGAACCTTAGAAAAGTTCTTTATAAATACAAATAACTTCTCCTATATTCTCATTTTCGAAGATTTCGTTTTAAAATCGATACAGCATGAATTTTCTCTTTGTAAAAATTTTGTGCGATCAATTTTCAAACGCTTTCGCTTGAAATCTTATCAAACCGCATGTAGATGTTACCGAGCAAAGTCGAAGTGTTGCCAAGCGGCGATTAACAAATTCGCCCTGATTTTGCGTCCACATAAGCCTGTTATATACAAAGAGAGATAGATTATCAATCAATATATATTTCAAAAGCTTTACTGTGAAAGGGGACTTCAAAGTAAAAAAAAGGGATACATTGCCAATTTCTTGCCTACGCATTTTGAGACTTTAATTTGTTGCTTTCATATTTTGAGGCTCCAAATATTCATACGAAAACAACATCATGTATCACATGATAAATTAAATAAAAAGATTAAAGCACGTTACGTGATAAAACAGCAGGAGTTAATATAATCCCTTGGTCACTGTTGCCACTCATCTTGAATTTCCTACTTCCTGTTGTCCTTTCTAATTAATTAACTTGTTATTGAGTTAAAGGAACTGACAACGAAGAAGGATTGTGAATTAGAATATTATCCATGTTTATGTAACTGATAGTTTCATTTTCCTGATGTTATTAAAAGTCAGTTTTATAACAAACAAAGTCTTCAGGCATAACAGTCACCTTATTTGTTACTAGCCATTGCATTCTACGCGGAACAATTTTTAAGCCATCTATTTTACAAAAGAAAAATATTGAACTCGAAATAAGATCATTTTTTAAAAAGTCATCTTCAGCTGTAGGCTTCACTTAAAAGTTTTGATGGTTATTGACAGTACAAAAGGGCTTTCAGGTAACTGAATTGGCAGTACAGCTCGAAACACGTCACCTCAAGGCCACTCATGACTAGGCCACTGTTGTTGGCCACTATGTTCAGTTTACATCCTTACGGTATGGAGTTCTTATATCCTTCAGGTGTACGTACACACTCGGAATTTTTTCTTAATGTTAACTTTAAAAATCCAATTTTTGAACAGTAGGCCCGTAGCATATGTTTAAATTCATTTCAGTGTGAAAAGTCCATTACACACTCATTATTAACTAATTAATTATATTTAATGAGCTAATAAGCATATTTTTTGAAACATGATGCCTTAAATTCTAATTTGTACAGACGTACAATGCTAGATGGGAGTGATGGCTAGTATGAGTCTTCATGTTGTCTGCATCACTCAAGTTAGAAAAATATATAGTTTTTTCTTCATAAGATTTTTCATCTACGATGAATAGAGTAAGCGAAATGCTTTCTGTTATTTTAACTTTCAAATAGCTATTACAAATTTATTTCTATAAATATAGCTTTGATTAGGACAGAAAGCATTCATTGTTTCATATAAATAACTTAGATTTATAAATAATTGTATTAGGTTGATTTTTCAGTTCAGTTATTATTGTTTAAATGACGCAACCTGGTGGAAAAATATTTTTCTTAAAATGAGTTTTAAAAAACCGAAACAAGAGTTTTTAGTGAAGATACCTCAAGAAAAATATTTATAAATAGAGAAATATTCCAACTATTGACAACGTCTTGGTATCGTTTGAAAGCTAAAGGATCAGAGAACAATTTGAAGGAATAAAAAAATATTCGATATTTGGAACGATTTTCGAACTTTCAAGTACGTACGTACACCTTAATAAAATTTTAATTTTCCTAAAATAAAATTTTAAAATAAAGCACTTGAGTTAAGTTTTACAACTCCCGAATAGAATCTCTAAAAAACCGTTGGGAATAGCAAATAACGTATCTACAAATAGCAAATAAAACGAAAATTTAATAATTCAAGTATCAACGAAATAAGAAGGAAGGCGAAAGTGATAGAACAATTTAATTATGGAGTTTTATTTGTTTTTCAAACCGTCCTAAAATAGTAACATGAAAACTGTTAAATATTCATGGCAAAAGATTTGAAGAAATGCGAGAAATACATAAAATTTTCAAAATCTTAACAAGAAGCGCTTATTCAGGCGTGCCTTTGTTCTTTTAACTCCAATTTTATTTTTATAAGGCTTTCAAAAAGGTTGATATAACAGTTAGTACGCATTTGAAATAAATATTTTATTTGAAAGATGAAAAAACCGAAAAAAAATAGTTGTTCCATTTTGTCTTCATCCGCGTTTGCCTAGAATCAGTAGCTTCCACTTAATAATAGACAAACAAAGTGCGCCTAAAAGACGGGATAAAAGAGGCATGCTATATATTTTGAGTAAGAGGCTAAATATTCTTTTATCTGAATACTGTTTTATTTGTTTACTCTTTCTACAATATTTCGACTGGCGTTCGTTTATAAGGATTATTTCTGCTTCATATCTGTTATTTTCTCTGAAATAATATTTTCTTAAAAATGGAATAAAACAATCACTCTCTTCAAAAATCGCTTTTTTGGAATTTATACTAACTGGTATCCGGCTCGTTGCTGCCGCAGAAGAAATAATCTTGCAAATATTATTCGGAAATTGATGTATTTATCTTGTTTAATTAAGAATTAGGGAGAAATGATATTTATTTTCTTGTCGGCAATGAATACATTCATTAAAATTGAAGGATATATAAAGGAGAATCATAAATAACATTTATTCTATTTTTATTATTCTATTCTACCAACAAATATTCATTTTTACATCTTAGATATGTGTATTTTTTTAGAATTGTGAAACTTGGCGTTCTTTCAGAATGGTAGTGAAAAAAAAAACTATTTATTATATCTCGTGCATTGTTTAATATTCGTGCAGATTTCTCAAGTTTAATGTTAAAAAATATGATTAAAAATATATCGAAAATATATTTATACCATAAAATCCTTAATATAGCAGGTAAGATAATTTTTTGAAAACTAAGACGATGAAAATTATTTGTACTATGATGTTTTCGAATAGTACTGCAAAAAAAGCTAAAATGTTATGAAATTAATCAAAATTTCAAACCGATAGATTTGGTTCCCCTAAAACTTTCTCGCACATTTTCTAATAAAACTATTGCCTCAGAGAAAAATTTACATTGCATTTACGAACAATAGCTGCGAAATATTAACCTGCATCTTGAATTTAGCTTATTTACTAAATCTGTTGTGTCACCTTGGAGAACCATTTGGGGGTTAATCCATGGTAAATAGACGCGGGAAAACAGTCTGAAAATACTAGATGATTGTATTAGGCCTATAAACTTCTCAAGTGCAAAAAATATGCTGTCAAAGTTTTATCGGAATCGGAATATCGGCATGGCCGTGCATAAGAGATGTATGACAAACATTCATTTTTATTTATATATATAACTGAATACTTTTTAAGTGCACATATATTATTACCAGAATTACCACTGATTTTTGGAAACTATCCGATCGTTTTTTTAAAAAGTATTCTCTGATTACTTTAAATTTCACGTTGTTATTTCGGCTCCATAACTATAATTATATATCAAGAATAAATTTGCGAATGAAATGTTGAGAATTTTAGATTAGTAAGGCGGTTTAAAAATCCAATTCAGTGATCAAAAATGTTAAATATTATAGAATTTTTATATTGGAGAAAATAATATTATTTCATACAAACTAGTACTACTAGGCTTTAATTCATAGTAATGACTATCAGATACATGTGTTGATCAGTACAAAACGGGCATAATACCAAAAATATATTTTTCAGAATAATAAAGATATAAAAATTGGCTACACAACACAATCTCGAATTCAAATTCCTGAATGATTTCGGTCCTGTATTGCATAATTAAAAATGTTATTTATAGTAATAATAATAAACGAACGGGGTATAATCAATTCGACTATTTTCATAGTAGGGCTCAATTTGAATTCAGCGTCATACACTGCAGGAAAAAGAATCAAGTATACTGTTGCGGAATTCCATCTCCGCCGGGTTCGTTCTATTGTAGTGGATGTATGGTGTGAGATAAATATAGTCAGCAGGCCTCAGTAAGAAAAGACGACGACTTTTATTTACACGAGAAAATGATAGAACAAGGATGGCAAATATATACAGCGAGACGAACACATCTCAGCACTCTACAGAAGACAGTAGCCCACAAGTAGAAATCTGGTTGAGACAACACCCACTCATGAAAAGCTGCCAGACACGATTCAGCAGGATCCACCGAGCTCCCCCTTACGGTCTCTCCAGACGGCTGAAACATTCCTCTGTCTCTCGTCGCTTTAGCTGATGCCTCACCACTTCACACAAAATTGGTAGTTCAATTCACCACGACTCAGTTTAAGACTACACCAGCTTAAGAGTGTCGGCCTTTTATAGTTCAATGGAAGCAGCCCTATAATTTTCTAGGCCAATCAGGAGCAGGAGAATCTCGATTCTTAATGAGCGACTTGATAAAATTCTCGAAATTTGAAGTATTAACCATTTTGTCACCAAAGTCGCCACTAAATGGTCGCCAAACTCAAGGATCAATCCAATACAGATGACTGTAAAACAGTCTCTTATAATGACATTATTCGTGAGGAGGAGGACGAATAATGTCGTTATTATAGATTCGTAACAATATATATATAGATGAAAGTGAGAAAAGTAATAAAACATTTTTACCTTTCTTCAGAAATCATTCTAAGAGCAATTCCGGTGTTTTTATTCATTGGCAATAATAATAATCTCATTTATTTTGCTACTTCAACACTCAAGCCCAGTATCAGAGTTACCCCCAGATAAAGATTGCCCTTGAATTGTAATAAAATTATAGTTTGGTAGGCACTATGCATTTCTTAAGTTTTGTTGTTTATTTGATACTTTTTATGAGTGGTAGTATTTATACTTGAAACTAATTTACCAAAAGAAAAAATGGAGGAAATAATATTGTCCATGTGCAAGATCTGTTCCTTCAATATTATGTTTCAATTAATGCGTTTGTTTTGTAGATAAGTTATTTGCGAAATTGACTTTTCAAGGAATTTGTTCACAAAACTATCACGAAATAAGTACTAAATACAACACAGATCCATTACCTCTATTGATTTTGGACAGCTCATAAAATATGCCGTTTCATGGCTCTGAAACAAATCAATCCAATTTCCTTTAGCTAAAAATAGTAAAGCATATTCTGTTGAATTATTTATTTTGAATGATTTAATGTCTGAATTAAGTGCATTATTGATCAGCTTTATTTGTTGATAGATTGAACGATTTTATTGGATTGCTGGGAATTAAATTAATTAGATGGTTATCAGGGAATTGCCGGAAATAGTTAGCGAAAGTTACGTATTGTAAAGTAGGTATGCAAAAATTAATGCTATAATTTGCCATCTCATTTGTAAAGAGTTTTCTTTGCCAGTTTGGAACCAGTTATCTGTACTAATAATATAAATGCGAAAGTTTGGATGTTTGGAAGGATGTTTGTTACTGAATCACGGCTCAATGGAATTGGATGAAATTTAGCATAGAGATAGATTCCAGTCAGGAATAGAAAAATAGGTTGCTTTTTATTCCGGTTCATCGAGTGGTTCATTTTTATTCATTAAAAACTAACTTTCATGCCAAAAAGCTGAGGCCAAATCCCGACAAAGATGAGTAAGGCTTAAGTTCCCCCCCCCCTATAGAAATGAGATTAGGCTTAGCAGAATTTCGACCGATTATTTCAAAAGATTCTATCTATTTTCTGTGTGTATGATGTATTTAAAATCAAATGTTGTTAATGAATCGAGCTTTCGGATTAATTCTGTAATACTTTTAACTGAAAAAAAAAAATAAATGAAAAAAAAATTAACTTGCATTGTTTTACCCCAACTGGCGTAAGAAAGTCAGACACGTGCGTTACGTTAACTGGCTGTGAAAGTTCGCCCGTTGTTTCTGACAACTGTGTTTTCATTTAAATCAAAAGTTTAAAAGTTATGTGTATAATACTTTTGTTGGTATCTCCATCTCGATCCATAGATGGATTTGACCGGACTTGATTTGCTGTTTAATTTTATTTGGGGTATACAATGCAAATTTAAAAAAAATTAAGTTTGTGTATTTATATTAAATATTTTTTATATATGCTTATACTTTTAAATGAATCTTTTTTAGGTTAGGCTTAATTTTTTTTTTAGTTGTCATTGCTTGATTTGATAGTTTTTCGTACATCCAGAGTTGCGGTTAATAGCTAGTATCAAAATAAAGCTTACTTACTAGATCACCGAATAGATCTTTTACTAGTCTTTCTGCAGTCACACTAGTTACTTCAATAAACCCTATAAATGAGTCATTTATACTTAATTTTTTTCACTACAAGATTTATATACCTAATAAATACTGACGTTTTCTTCTGGGAAATATCAGAAAAAGAATTCATTTAGATATTGTAATGCATAGCTTATTTATATTACCTATAATTTTGTTTAGAGCTTCATTTCCTATTGTACAAATAATTTGATCTTGTAATATATGAACTAAATAATTGTTAATTTAGTTTCCGGAATTTTTGTATTCTGTTCATATGATCCATAAGCACAGAGTCCAATTTATTTAGTAATTCGATTACACTAAAAATTTTCCATTATTAGGTGTTCCTGTTATTTCGCGGGTTCCACGAAGTAAAACATTATTACACGCTAAAATTATTATCGCATCTACCATTCTTTGAAATAGTAATTTGAGTTATGCAATTTCTTTACTTATACACTGAAGGGACAAAAGTCACGGGATAGCAATATGCAAATATACAGATGGTAGTAGTATTGCAGCGAAAAAGTATAAATGCGCAGTTCGTTTTCCAGAGCTTTCATTTGTGTTCAAGTTATTCATGTGAACAGATTTTTCGTGATTTAGGGCGGCACGACGAGAATTAACAGACTTTGAACGTGGAATGTTAGTTGGAGCTGGACGCATGAGTCATTCCATTGCGGATATCGTTAGTGAATTCAACATTCCGAGATCCACAGTATCAAGAGTGTGCCGAGAGTATGAAATATCAGGCATCACATCCCATCATGGATAGCGCAGTGGGCGACCACCTGCACTTAACGACCGAGACCATCGACGTCTGTGTAGAATGGTCAATGTTAATAGACATGCAACACTTCGTCAAATAACTGCAGAAATCAATGTGGGACGTACGAGGGACGTGTCCGATAGGACTGTGCGGCGAAATTTGTCTTCCTTGGGCTATGACAGCAGAAGACCGACTCGAGTGCACTGAGTCGACAGCACGACATCGCCTGCAATGACTCTCCAAGGCTCGTGAGCATATCGACTGGTCCCTAGACCAGTGGAAAACCGTGGCGTGGTCAATGAGTCACGATTTCAGTTGTTACGAGTTGATGGTAGAGTTCGATTGTGGCGCAGACCCCACGAAGCCATGGATCCAAACTGTCAGCAAGGCACTGTTCAAGCTGGTGGCGGATGCATAATGGTGTGGACTGTTTTTACATGGCATGGACTCGGTCCTCTGGTGCAACTGAACCGATCATTGACTGGAAATGGTTATGTTCAGCTGCTTTCAGATCACTTGCAGCCATTCATGGACATCACGTACCAACACAACGATGGGATTTTTATGGATGACAATGCGCCATGTCACCGGTTTGAAGAACATTCCGGACAATTCCAGCGCATGATCTGGCCACCTAGATCGCCCGATATGAATCCCATCGAGCATTTATGGGACATCATCGAAAGGTCCGTTCGTGCCCAAACTCCTGCACCATCCCCACTTTCACAATAATGGACGTCTATACAGACAGCATGGCTCAATATTCCTGCAGAGGACTTCCAACGACTTGTGGACTCCATGACACGTCGAGTTGTTGCACTTTGCCGGGCAAAAGGAGGACCGACACGATATTAACAGTCTTCCCATGACTTTTGTCACTTTAGTGTATTAATTTGGATATGTTTTATCAACAGTCGAATATAAATTTAATCGTTGTAGTAATTCTTTTCATGGTGCGCATTGCTAGATGTTAATCCCTTAATTTATCTTCGTCTTACTTTTTTTTAAACAACTTAGTATAAACAAACATTCACAGATGCTGTGGGAATCGAAAGAACTTGAGTAACGAAAATAAACATGCATTACTCGCCTCAGCTGCGATCGCTCTTTTCGCGCCGAAATGAAGTAATATAGAACGTATAAAATTGACATTAATGCAAGTTGCTATTAAAATTGATCATTCAGTCATCAATCTAGAAGTGGGACAATCTGAAAATACTAATTAATTACATTAATTAATCATTAATTACTAATTTCATTTAATTAGTTGAATACATGATTTTTAGAGTGCGATGGAGCTAAAACTCTATTCAACGCAAAAATCGCCAAAAAAGTTCCAATTTCTTTTTCAGGAATCTCTAGAGTTCAGTTGTCTCAGTTGCAGTAGAAGTGCTTTCCGTGACAGATCCACACACAAAACAAAAGTAATAGGTGATGATTTACAAGTCTAATTGAATCCGCCTCAGCCTCTACTTCTGGCCGCCGGGCTCGTCGCTTTGTCTGAACATGTCTGATGGGGATTTCTTTATTCATAAATGAGCTTTTCCCACCTTTTTATAGATATCACTGCGATCTTTGCCTCAGAAAGGCGTCAGTCGATGCTTAGCTAGCCACATGGAAACAAGCTGGTAAACTTTTTGTATGTGTGACATTATTGTTCAGAACACTATTTCTATTCTTAAGCATGGTACCCCCCCCCCTCAGTCGTGCATAGCACCAGCCACACCTTTCAGATGGCCGGCCCTATCAATATGAACAGTTACAATGACTTAATAATAATTTCCATGAAACATTTCAAACGACACTGGAAAAAATAAACCACTATGCTGTAAGCAAGTGATACGTTATCTAGTAATCATAAAGAAATAAAAAGAAATGTTTGCATAATTTTTTAAATAATAGATAAATAGATAAGCATAATAAAAATAACTGATATTAAACTAATTCATATATTTTTCAAATTTAATTTTAGTTATCCTGTGAGAACATGGTGTTGTTTTCGCTTGAGGTTTTCGGAGCCTCAAAATAGAAAGGTAATAGATTGTAGAAGCCTCAAAATGCGAAAGCAGCAAATTGACGATTTATCATTTTTTGCTTGGTGTCGGCTCTCACAGTATAGCTTTAAAAATATCTATCGTCTGGTAATGTTTTATTTTGAAATCGGCTTTCACTGTATGGCCTTTGAATCATATAACGTCTACTGTTGTAGTTTCTATCTTATAAATCACAGTCTTATTTCTTAACTCACGCGGCCTTTTTCTTAAAAATAAATGTAACTCGTTAAAACATTGTTTAATCAATAAAGATGGTTTTTAGAGATAGTTTCAACTCATTAAAATAGGGTTATAAAAATAATGCATAAGGTTGCCGCATTTGGCGATTTCTCGCCACCTAAATTTAAAACTAGATTTCCAAATTTTATATTCTTTGAATTCTTACGAATTGCCTTAATTAATTTAAGTCATTAACTAGTTTAAACCTGTTTGAAACAATCATGAAACTATCAGATTATACACATGACGATATTTAGAAAAACAATGGTGTTTTTTCTCCCATCTCAAAACAGGTCGAGTTTCAAATCTTTATTTGCCAGCAAGAAAAATTGAAAATGAAAGTTTAGAACAATTATCATTATTATATATTTATAGAGAGAGTTGGGACAGAGATGTCATGTGATTCTTTCAAACTTTTTAATAACTTAAATTATGTAATGATTTAAAAAATAATGTTAACAAATGAAGACTTGAAATTTGAGACAAAAGATGTCATTAAAAATTGTTTTGTTTAAATCGTTTGATTCTTTGTTATTGTTTTTAATGAATTTGTTATATTTTTTGTATTAGAAGAATTTAATTTTTTTAAGAGACAGGGAGTGATAGAGACCAATAAAGATGCCCCGTGATTGTTTCAAATACCGATTTAAACACTGATTAATGCCTTAAATTAATTGCAAGAAATAATAACTTAAAATAATTATGTTCGCACATGATATCTTGAAATTTGCTATCATAGATTTCATTTTTTATGTTATAATAGCTGGTACCCGACTCGTTGCTGCCGCTGAAGAAATAATTTTGAAAATATCATTTGGAATTGAAAATAACTGTCTTGTGTAGTTAGGAAGGATAGAAAGAATAGCATTTCTTTTCTTGTTGACAGTGAATGCATTCATTGAAATTGAAGGATATATAAATGAGATTTTAATAAAGGATTTAATTTTATTATTCTATCTATTATCTTTAATTTTTTCTTTATATCTATCTATTATCTATAATCTATTTATTTTTAATCATCTATGTATTATCTTTAATTTTATTATTATATTTTATTATTTTAATTTTATTATTCTTTAGAGTTGGTGATATTTTTTTTTTATTTTTCCATCTTCAACAGAAACAAATAAGTGCAAGTAATAAGCACTCAAAGTTTTCTCGCAATCGGATGAGCGATACGGCAGCTCAAGAGGGACATACAGATAAACTTTAATTTTTATTTTATTTTTTTGTACATAGATTTGTTTTCTTCAGATAACAGTTTATGAATTTAAACCCCCAAAACATAAACATTTAGAAAATGAAAGGAAAGAATTATAAATATTAATTAAAATAATCCTTTTTAGATTAAAAAAATATTATGCCTTTATATATTTTTTGATTAAACAAGAGTTAGAGAATATAATTTTTGACCAGAATTTATGAATAGCAATCACATTTGGGAATAATAAATTTAAAGAAATAATATACTCTTATTTTTTTACTATTTTTATTAACAGTAGTTAATACATTTTTTGTCTTTTCTTCTCTACAATCCGAGAGGAATTCCAGTCACAGCATTTGAAACGCGTAATTATCCTTTTTTGCAAATCGATCCGTTTAAGAGAAAGGTAGATCAATTTATGAGGAACAAAAATCCATAAATCAATCCACGTGACATCCGGTTATCCATTTCACAAGGACACTTTAGAGGGAATCAGACATCGGCAAACATTCGTTGCCGTACTGTATACATAGATACGAAATATTATCGATTAAATGTCACTTCATTCGAAGAAACAGATTTCCGCTTTAAATAAGTTTCTCACGTTTAATGATCCATCGTACTTCACATATGAATAAATTGGCGGAAGACGGGTTATAAAGATTACTGGGAGTGTGGTTTAATTCCGATCTGGCTGCCAAAATTTGTAATTTTAGAAATCAAAATCAACCGATGATTTTTCTATAAAAACGGATAGTGATTTGAGATGTTTCGAATGCGGAAGTATGCAAAGTATATTATATCTTATTAGGATGTGCGGGGTTGCCTGGTTGGTAGGGTATTGGACTTGAATCTCTTGGGTTGCGAGTTCGAAATTTTTTCGGCCGAAGACATTCGTGAGTGTGATGGCTGGCACACGTATAAATCTGTATTGGTCCCAAAGTCCTCCATTTCGGGAGTACTACCATTGTAGATACTGGTTAAGAGGTTTTCGTTCTCTGATCCAGATTGAAATTACGATAAGTGAATGAAAAGCATTAGTGAAGTCCGCCCCGTAAAAAGTATTGTGACACGTGAGTAGTAGCTAACTCTCATTCTTGAACCTAGATCGCACCACAGAAAAACGAGACCCAAAACATTCGGCTTAAATTCGCTGATTCTTTAGTCAGCGGGCTTGTCAATGATGCCATTAGAAACAACAACATGTGTTATTATTGGGCAGATAGAGTAAGTTCTTTGAGAGCTAATGTCAAAAAGTGCAAAATTATGAAATAAACTTATTAATGATTTATACCCTTTTATGATGTTATATAATAGAATTAAATAGCAAATTAACTTTCTAAAAATAATGAATGAAATTTAAATGTAATTTTGGCAGCTTTAGTTTAGTATCTAAAATAATTGTTCATAGCCGATAATTTGTTTCTGTGGAATTAGAACCATTTCTCAGATTAATGTGAGCTACGCTAAATTGTAAAACTGCGCCAAGATAAAAAGTACAGTATTATAAATGTATAAAAATTATTACAAAAAAGGTTTAAAAATAATTTATTTAAAAAATTATATATTTTCCGAAATCTAATCAAAATGAATCAAAGAACAAACTAATTGTTTCCATAATTTTATAATCAAATGAAGCAAAATCATTATCGTATGAAATAA
>JAPMOQ010054910.1:986852-1059726 GCA_026543055.1 Argiope trifasciata
ACATTTGTTTAAATTGGGAATTATTGTTTAATATAACTGTAATGTGCTAACTACAGCTCTATCAAAGTGATGCTTCTGAACATCCGATGCAATAATTTTTCACGTTCAAATTGTTACTCCCTTCTGTCTATTATTTCTTTTACTATTTTTTCATTCAATCATTTAAATATCATTTTCCTGTGACACAGCTGCTTCAGATCTTCCCCAGTTTTGACTGTAGTTTAGCACACAAACCGGCCAGACAGGACTCAGCAGGAGAGAGGATTCTCTGAGCTTTGTTCTACGATCTCTCCAAACGGCTGAAATACTACTCTGTCTGTTCTCGATTTATCTGCTGACTCAATACTTCAATTCGCAACTACGATGCAAGACACGAAGACGACATGATACGGTACACAGCAATTCAGCACTCCGTTGTTGTTTCGGTGTTCACTCGCCACTCCGACTACTATTCACCATCATTCAATTCATCTCCACCCCACAGTTCAGAACCATTCACAGCTTGAGGAGGCCGACCTTTTATAGATTTCGGGAGATGGGGCCAGAAGCTTCGAAACCAATCATTGCATATCTGAACATATCTCGGTTCCTAATGAACAGATCGACAAAATTCTGGAACTTTCGAGGATTATCCATTTTGTAACCAACGTAGCCAAATTTGTCGCCAAGCACTTTTAGCAATGAGGCGCATCCGGTAGCATCCAATACAGATGACTGTAAATCAGTCTTTCATATGATGTCACTATTGGAGCTGGAAAGCAAAATTAGAGGTTCGTAACAGTATTTTTATATTAGTAATTGTAATGCAGTACAATTAGTTATTATATTATTTATTTTTATTATTAAGGTATTCGACTACGTTAGAAGCACTGGTTATCGACCACATTGGCAATTTTATTTGTTGTTAGTTCTTGCAGCTGAGACTTTACTCTTTCTAAAACAGGCTATCTTTTCAAAGGAAAAGGAAAGCCTGACCTAATAAGGAGGGAAGGGGAATTTTAAACAAAACTTTTTTTTTCATTGGAAATTTGTTTTTAATGTCAATTTAATTTCATAAAAATTCTCTACCGTTAACAAGATATCTCAAAAACTAATGGAAGTATTTACATAAAAATTTCAGCTTGTGTTTTTAATAATAGGGGCAATGAAATGAACCAAAATTTTTATTGCAGGTGAAGTACTATTTCGTTTATAGGTGTTTTTAGAAAAAAATAAGTAGTGAATGGATGGAAAAAATGCATCCATACGTATATTTTTACCCATATCTTCTTTGATTCTCACATTTTTCTTAGATTTTAGTTCATTTCATTCGTCATTATATTCTGTAAATTGTGTACCAAGAAAAGTATGATTGCCGCAATACAATCTTATGTAGAGTGTTAACAGTTTTGATTAAATTTCATTAAAATTTAATACAAATTTTCCCATTTCTCAAAATATATGTAATTTTCAAATATTTTTTTTTCTGTATTTATAGTGTTAATTATTGACAATACATCTAAAAACCATATATATAGTTTCTGAAAAAATCCAATTTTTCAAAATTTTTCCTTCGAACGTAGTTGGATATCTTAATTCATACGATCTGCTAATATAATTAAAATGCATAAAATTCTGTCATTTTAAATACTTACATCCGATTTGAATTGATAAACATTCTTCTAAGAATTATAATGTAGATTAGTTTAGATTTTAACTATGTTTTTTATTGCCGATAAAATAATGTATCTATATTATATATTAATCTGCTGGAATTTTTAATCCAAATTTTGGATTTCGAAACTGATAGTTACTAAATAATTGCGCATATAAAATTTGCTAATAAAGATCAAAAATTTGTAATTTTAAAATACCTCGCAACCAGGCTCCTATTTTTCCCAAGTTTACAAATCGAAATGGAACAATGTGTATTTGTCGTAAATTGAAATTTAATGATGAGACATTTTCCAGTAAACAGACTATCGAGAATATTTTTAGTAAAATATTTAATTCCTTGGATTTACTTTTAACAAGTAATATATATAAAAAATTAATTCAGTTCCTACTTATTTCCTTATATTAATTATAAATATATTATTTATGACCGGATGTCGAGTCAGTAGTCTCAGAGCTTGACGACAAACTTGGCAACCAAATATAAATTGCGTGAAAAATTTAATTAATAAATTAATATTCGAAAAAACTGTATTAACACCGTGTGTCATCTGCTACAAGTTTAAAAAAATGTATTTGAAATTGAGTGGATGAATAAAAAGTATTGTATTAACGATTGAAAATTTGAACAAATTATATGCATAGAAAGTGAGACAGTGTGAACTAACAGTAGGAATTGAAAAATGGAAATACATATTAAAAATGGATATTATAGAATGGAGAAAATTGGTTCGAGAGTATTTTATAAAATTATATAAATACGTATTGCAATGGTATTAATTTTTTTTTCGAGTTAAGAGTGAACAACTGGTAATATACAATGTAAACTGATTACAAATTGTGAATCCTTTTTACTTCAAAACCTACTCCAGATGCTGAAAATGGTAAGTTTTCACAGGAACTGAGATTTTCGTTATGAAAGGAAATATATTTCAATAATTTGAAAGAAGTGCGTCATAAAATATACTTCTTTCCCTCCTTAAATTGAAATTTTGGAAATAATTTAATAATCGGCTTCATAATTATCTCAGAGAGTAAAAAATCTGAGAAGAATATAAAAGAAAAGCTTAATAATTCATGTTGAATATTAAATGAATTCAATTGTATTTAAAATATTTTGTACTTCAAAAATAATGCATTGAAGTTAGATCAGAATTCAAAACAAAAGTAAGAAACTCATTCTAAGCTATAGTACATGATTAAATTTCAAATTTTTATAAATTTATGTTTCTCTTTATTTTTTAACATACGAAATATAGAGATAGTATAGTTATAATTAAATTATTTTAAAAATTTAAAATAATTAATAATTGTTTTAATATTAATAGTAAATAATAATTATTAAAAGAATTATCATTACTAGTTATTATTAATATTTCTCGAGTCAAAAAATTCGAACTCGATATTTTAATGGATTTACATGTTTGAACCTCGCTAAGTTCAAACAACAAATTTTCGAAAAGTGTCTGTCTGAGACAATGTTAACTCAAAAGCGCTTTGAGTTAGACAGAAAAAATTTTGTACACTATGTTTATACCAAATTTTTACATTCCTGTCCATTTTTGAGCAAACTTCCTTCACAAAAAAATTGTCTGTCTGCTCGTTCGAATACAAGCAACACGATAGTTTCAAAACAAAAAGAGCTAAATAAATAAAATCCGATTGGCACATTTAACATCTACAGAGTCAACACCTATCAGACTTTGAGAAAAATTCCAGGAATTTACCGAGTTTTTGGCCACCATTTTAGCAACATTTAAAAGATATAACTCAAAAATGCAATGATTTAAATTTGTAGAATTTATTCTACCTGTAGGTTACATTTTTATTTTATTCGCTTGGGAAAAACCGTCTGAAACCTAATTCCTATTTTCGATTACTTTTAATCGCATTCAAAGAATTAATCGTAGATTGTGAACCAACATCACGCGACATAATATTTTGGAGCTCGCAATGCAAGATGAAAGTGATTTTATTTGATATATAAAACTTTTCCCAATTCAATTGGTTGGAAACTGAAGAATTTGAAATGCAACTAACTGATTTATTTCCTGTCCAGTTCAATGTGGATTCAAAATTTTGTTGAAACAAGGGAAAAGTTGGAGGGTATTAAAACAGAATGATTAACAAGTAAAAATGCCAGTAAAAAATTTTAAAAGCATAAAATTCAATTGAAGACATTTCTAACTGTTTCAAGAAGTTAGACTCGTGTTATTTTAACAATATTTATACGCCTGAGAGTCCTTATTTTCAGAGATGGATAACATTAAAGCCTCACTTAGAAACTGTTTGGCAAATGACTGTAATTCAGTAGGCATTCCGCTAAAAGTAGCACCTTACAATCCTAATATAAGTTGTTTGTCATCAAATCTGCAACAGCAGAAGTTAGACTAGTGTTACTTTAATTTCAATTACACGCATTATTAACATTCACTACTATTCAGCACAAAAAATGTATATTTTAATAGTAAATAAAGATTTTTCATTTGTTAGTATTTTGGTTTTTTTTTCAATAACCACAAATCAAAATTATTATATGGAACGTCTATATTTCAATAAGCATTTCTTTAGAAAAAAATGGCACGTTGATCTGTAAATATGTGGTATCCTTGGTCTAATCACTCTCGAAGGACACAATTGGTTCAGTAAAAGAATAAATCTATGCCAAAAGTTAATATTTCGTTACTCTTGTACACCAATTTTATGCGAAGCGCTCTGTGTGATAATATCATTATAAGAGAGTGTGTGCGACAAAGTTTCAGGGAGATCACTTTCTCTAGTTCTTAGGCGAGTGTATGTTATCTAACTCTTAGTGTGTTGTATTCAAAGAAACATTACTCTATTAATTATTTTTTATCAAATATTGCGTAACATTTAAAGGATATATCAAATGAATTTTACCTAATCTAATTGATTATCAAAACTTATTAATTGTATTTTTAATTTTATTTGACCTATTCCTGACATACCTGCATAGATTCCATCTGGCCAACTCTCCTTGCTGTAGCTGTGGGGAGATAGGATCCCCAATCCTCTATGCCACTAGATGCTAGCTGACTCTCTCATGGCACATGAGAAAGCCAGAACCACATCTTGAGGAAGGAGGGTACAGGAGTGTTGCATCGAGTACCCTTTCACGCGGCAAGATCCATTCCATAATAAACCATATTCATAAACACCAGGACCTCTTCAAGGCTACACAATAGCTGACACCAAAATACCAATCAAAATCAGCCGAAATGATAATTTGAAAAGTCCCTTAAAAGTGCAACTCTCAAGAAGGATAACAAAAACCACAGGACCCAGATGGACGCTACGGATTTCTGACTTTACAGTGATTGTTTATTTGTTGGTACACGTCACACAGATGTTCTCAATCTCTTCATTTTAGCTCTTCATTCATTTCTCTGTATGGTTAACCCACTGTCAGCATTTGTTTAAGTATTCTTGTTCCCTCCATCTAGTTATTACTTCACCAAAAAATTGAATAGAGTCGTGTAGGATTTGACACCAATGGGATTCTCTCTGGAAATACCTGGATGGTTTGTCGTCTTCTTTTTTTGTTGTTTTTATGTCCTTCTTTTTTTTTTTTCTTTCCTTCCATTCTCTGCCCATTCCACTGGTTAGATAACTTAGTGTTATAGGCACCGGGGGCACAGGATGGCGTTATGTTGTGCTTTTGGGGATAGCATCATTATTATAAAGTACGCAAGAAAGTATTGGAGAAAACCCTTTTTCTAGCTCATAGGCGAATGTGTGTAGTATTCATAGAAAAATTACTCGATTAATTATTTTTTATCAAATATTGCGTAACAATTAAAGGACATATTAAATGAATTTTATCTCATTCTAATTGATCATCAAAACTTATGAAACAGGACCAATTTCTAAAGCCTGGATTGTATTCTTAACGGATAAATCCTTTACAATCCAATACAGATTCATAAGGACAGCAAACTAAAATGTCCTTATCCAATGACTGGATACTAAAAGAAATAAGGTCAGTCTAATTTCAAGAATCGGTAAAAATATATTTGGTTAATGTCAATTGTTATACTCAAGTCTTCTTTCACACAGTCCCATTTCTATAATTCATAATAGACCCTCCTAACACATTTTAACAAAATTAATTCCTCATATTCGATTTATTTTATAGAATTTCGAGACACATCTCAACTATCTCAAAGCGTTAATCACTTTTTAGTCGATAATTAAATTTAAAGAATAAAAATATCACTTTTTGATTGATATATCAATTCCAAGGTCAATTTTTCCTTTGATATTTGTTACAAAGGCTGGTAGTTCGATTTTAATGTTGCAAGAGACTGTTTAGACTAAATGACAATGATAAAAAGTGCATGATGAAATTTCAAATATCTAAAAATTTAAAAGCTAAATGTTTCATAAAGAATAAAAGTGGTAACTTCGTTGATAAAACTTTAGTACAGTCAAGAAAAAAAAACATAATGTGTTACTTATGGCCTTTTTACAAGCCAGCTGACAGAAAACTGTCCGCGATTTGAGCTGAAATGAGCGTCTCTTGTTTGTTCAGTAGCGCCAACAAGGGCCAAGAGTATGACTTGACTACTTTCATGCTTCACATTCACTTGCAAAATCAATTTTTACTGGGGAGGGGGGCACATTCATACAACTCACAGATAGAACAAAAATAAACAGCCATGCTCGAAACGGGATTCGAACCCGGGATGCCCTGATCACGCTTCTGACAAAGGAGATTTTGCATGAATCGCTTATGTATCGGCTATATATCATCGACCTTTACATAGTAATCATAAATATTAAATACATTTGAGACTCAGTTATTTATGCAGAGAAGAATTTATTGTTCTAAAAAATAAAGATTTGAGATAGGAAATGCGAAATAATTTATTGCATTGCGATACTAAAGAGAAACAAGCCAGATTATCATCTTGATATTCCTGGGAAGCACTTAATCCGGATAATTTTTAATTCAAAACTATCACATCCGTAAGTCGTTAAATACCGGGTGGCCAGAAATAAAACACCCCTACTCTGACCTCCCTGGATATCGAACTACTCAGTGTAAAGGCTTGAAAATTTGTGGACATACTATTCAAAAAATGGGGAAACGGATTTCACGAAAAAAAAATTTAGTTCCAGAAATCACCGATAGGTGGCGCTGTACCACTGGACGTATGCTGAAAAGACACAAAAACACGTTTTAAACACATTTTATTTGAAAGTACCAAGCATACATGAAACAAGGACGTTATCGATGCAGGGAATGCTGCTCAATATGGTTCCCTTCCTGAAGATGTAAAATGTGAAGTCTGTGGACAGCTTGTTCAACTGCGGATCGTAACTGGTCATCTGAGATGCTTCTCACATGCAGACTGATACTCTCTTTCAAATCTGCCAAGGTTATCAGACGTTCTCGATAAACAAGGTTTTTTAAGTGTCCCCAAAGCCAAAAATCACACGGATTAAGATCCGGTGAACGAGATGGCCAAGTTGTCGGAAACGCGCGACTGATTATTCTGTCAGTGGTGAAATGTTGGCGAAGAAACTGTTGCACAGGGAGTCCAATGTGTGGAGGTGCTCCATCTTGCATAAAAGTAATGGTGTCAAGGCATTGGCGCTGCTGCAAATGGGGTACAACAAATGTTTCGAGCATCCTTTTGTACCTGTTGGCCGTCACGGTACATGTCTCAAGGCCATTGGAAGTAACCTCTTCGAAAAAGAACGGTCCAAGGATGAATGTGGCTGTGAATCCACACCAGACTGTAACTTTCGGTGAGTGGAGTGGATTCTCTTGGAAGGTACGGGGGTTTGTCGTGTCCCATATGCGACAGTTATGGGTGTTCACTGTTCCACTGAGGTGGAAATGGGCCTCATCGCTCCACAGAATCTGCCACGGCCACGATGCATCCACTTCAACTCTAGCAAGAAATGTCAATGCAAAGGTCAGTCGCATCTCCCTGTCTGTGGCCAGCAATTGTTGATTAGGGCGGATTTTGTACGGGAAACAATGCACCATTTTTCTGAGTACGTTCCACACTGTGCTATAGGGAACACCCAAGTGTCGTGACACTGCACGTGCACTACTGCAGCCTAAAACATTATCCATTGACTGTTCAACAATACCGGTGGCAACATCTTCAACGACATCTGAACGAACCGGTTTGCGTCCTCGACCAGGCTGAACTCCAAGATGTCCAGTTTCCTCGAATCGAGCGATCATTCTCCTGAGAGCTTGTGGAAGCAATGGTCCCTTACGCAAATCCTTAAGTCGGCGAAACTCTCGAAGTGCTGCTGGAGCATTTCCTTTATTCTCGTAAAACAACTTCACAAGCAAAGCGCGTTCTGGCAGCGTGACAGCCATCACTAATAAGAATGACATTCCCCACCTTTTAACTTCTTTTATACCCAGAACATGGCTTCTAACCATGCTTTATGCAAATTTTTCTGGTTACAGTATGAAATTGCAGTTACAACGGGAGTTCTAGCTTCTTTACTATTTTTATTTTCCATAAGGGGCAGAAAAATTAAAAAGGAAGCATGGAAGCATTCCATTCCGCATAAACATTTTAATTTTTATTATTATTTGTGTCTTTTGATCATAGTTCCAGTTGTGCAGCGCCACCTATCGGGGATTTCAGGAACTAATTTTTTTTTCGTGAAATCCGTTTCCCCATATTTTGAATGGTATGTGTACAAAATTTTGAGCCTTTACACTGAGTAGTTCGATATCCATGGAGGTCAGAGTAGGGATGTTTTATTTCTGGCCACCTTGTATTTTAAAACGCTGTATTTTTAATCAAAACCTAGTTAATACACATGTCATGATTTTAGAGCCATTCAATTCAAGGCATTGCAATTCAATTTACCCAACGACTATGCAATAATTGTATTTATTATGGGATTATATATACGGTATATTGATTCTAATCATGTTGAAATATAGGATAATAATATACTGCAGATAATATATGTTGTAGATTAGAATAAGAGAAAGGATGCTAAAAGATTATAATGTTAGGAAATTAATCTGAAATGACCATTTTAAATGTTAGAACCATTGCAATCCAATTAATGCATTTCTCTTAGAATAATACTAAATAGATGATTATTTTTATCTAATAAAACTATATTCCATACCGTCTTTTGTTTTTAAAAATTTTCTTTTCGAAACATTTTTGATGTTATCCTTTGATACCCGTTTCATTTTTGCTTAATCGTGTTGAAATTATACACGATTGATTATTGTGAGCCTTAATGTAATACATGAACGATTTTTCAATAAATGTTTAACGATGTTTCATGTACTTATAATGCTGAACGTTGAAATTAAAACTCTACTTAAGTTTGACCCATTTACTCGCAATTTATTCAATTCGTTCCTCTGATTTACAGTTTCATTTAGTACTTTCGATACTAAATTAAACTGAAATTTTGATCTACGATTGTTTTTTATAATTTCTTTTTCGAAAGGCAGAGGAGTGATCTCCTCAATACTTTCTTGCTTACTCTTTAAGAAAGATTTTATTTCTCAACTTCCTCCAACGATTGTAGACTTTGGGAAAGGTAGAAAAAACATTTCATAGAACTGGAGTACAGGGAATTTAAATTTTTGGTGAGTATTTACCCTTTTTACTGATGTAATAGTATGATATTTCACACTTAACCCTTGATATGCGATCAATATTATCCGAAAAACTAATTTCTGCTTTAGAGGCGTTTCCCCCCAAACAATTTAAACCAAAACTTTACATATAATTACAATTGTATTCACAAAATCGAATGCAAAATTTCTCATATTTAAGGTATCCGACTACGTTCGAAGGAATTTTTTTTAATTAAATCTTTAAAAAACTATTTAAAGCTTTGATTTTCAGATTTATTGTTAATTATTATACAAAACACTATAAATACAACAAAACTATTCAAAAATATGATATATTTTGAGAAATGTAAATTTGTAAATTTTGTTGTAAGAATTGTAAATTTTAATGAATTTTTACCAAAACCGCTAAAAAATTGCAATCTAGCAATCCTATTTTTTTTTGTACACAAGTTACAGAATATAACGATGAACGAAATGAACCAAAATGTAACAA
This sequence comes from Argiope trifasciata, assembly GCA_026543055.1. Lineage (NCBI taxonomy): Eukaryota > Metazoa > Arthropoda > Arachnida > Araneae > Araneidae > Argiope > Argiope trifasciata. The sequence goes on from JAPMOQ010054910.1 coordinate 996,605, forward strand.
AAATCTTGAGATGCAAAGAAATTATAGGTAAAACTATTCGCGTATATGCAATTTTTTCCATCAATTTACAACGTAATTTTTCTAAAAACATCCATAATTGTAAAAGTATTTCACGAACAATAAAACTTTTGGCTCATTTCATTGACCTCATTATTCAAAGCAGAGGCTGAAATTTTTATGTCAATATCTCTATTAGTTTTTGAGGTATGATGTTAACGGAGGAGAATTTGTATGAAAATGAAAGTTTTGTGAAAATTGAAGTCATAGACAAATTTCAGCTGAAAAATATGTGACCCTGGATGATAATTAGGTCTTCCTTTTCCTAGAAAGGATAAACTGTTTTGGAAAGAGGAAAGCCTGAACTACAAGATATAACACTTTTTTTAAATATTCGCCAATGTGGTCTATAACCAGTGTTTTTAACGTAGTCGGATACCTTAAATCATTGCGTTTTTGAATTATTACTTTTACATGCTTATGCAGAACAAGATCCTTGAACAATATGTGTGTATGTGTGTAAATGTTAATGAAATACTTTTTTTCCACCACTCAAGCTGAAATACATTTTTTTAAAACTTGAAGTGGAGACATTTAATGTTAATGCAGTTTTTTTTTTTCAAAATATTCATTCATTAGTTAAATTTTCCCAATAATTTCTATTTTGTCTCCAAAGTCACCAAATTTGCTGTGAGATTACCGATTCGACACCCGATCAAAGATAACATAAGGTATAAATAAATAGTATAAGTAGGAATTAAATTTTTATTATATATATATATATATATATATATATATATATATATTGCTTGTCTTAACATATATTCCATCAGCAGAATAGACAAACTCCCTATGAATAGATTTTGTTTGAATTTAATAAATATTTGGAGTAAAGATCATATGTCAATTTTTATTAATCTAGATCAAAGCATTTTTGAAATATCTTTGTCGCATACGGATGATCAGACAGCCAGATATTTCCGAAAAAATATATTTCTCGATTTCAAGAATGTCTTCAAAAATTCGATTTTCCAATTTTTGACGATTATAATACTGTGTACTTTATATGAGAGAAAGTAACTAGAACACATTGCCATACAATATAATAATAACCATAAAAACTATATAATAGTACCATATATTATTTATATAACTGGCCATATAATATTTTCATATATTATTTATATAACTAGTCCTTTAATGTTATATCTAGCCATGTAATATTTGGAAAAACATTTCAATTCATATATTGTCCATCACTACCATATTCAGCATCGAGTGTTGTTTTCTGTCCTATGATCAACTTTTGATGTGTAGCAAATTCGATTGTGTCTTGCTTTTTATTACTTTCTATTCCCAACTTATCGAACGATCCTTCGTCAATCATTTCTAAAACATGCGCATAGGCAATATTTCGGTATGCTTTGGCATAAGTAAATTGTAATTTTCCAAAAGAAAAAAAAACCCTAAAGTTTTGGGTAATTTATCATTGGTAACAGGAAATCTGGCAGTAACAACACAAAATTTGACAACATCCCACTCAAATGCTCGAAGATAAAACTTTCCAGCGTGTGGGTGTAGAATATTTCAAAAGTTGTTTTAAAAAAGAAAGAAACAATGAAAATCAATGAAGACGGACAAGGAAATACAGCCAATTTTGTAAAAGGTAAATATTTAATCAATCTCAAATTCTCTGAAATTTTAGGAGCATTTATAGAATAAATATCAACTTTTCATTTTATGACAATTTCTCAATATAGATGTCTCAACTTTTCTATTAAATTCGGAATTAAACATTTTAAATTTACTTTAGCAATGTTATTTATCTGTTTTTTATTTATTTGTTGTATTTAAGCTTTAGTTTTAGCAAATATGAATATTTCCATTAATATTTTCTCTCATCAAATCTTTTTATCTTAAGGGAAAAGATCATTTATTTTAAAAATAAATCATGTTAACCATAAAAACTGTTTTAAATGCTTTTAAATGCTAAATGTAAATGCTAAATGTTGTAAAAACTTTCATACTGAAACATTTTTTTTTTTCATATTTGAGATAACTGTGGTCAAAGAAAATATTACAACAATTTACTAATGATCCGTATTAATTCTTTATTAAACTTGAAATGAAATTCGTGAAGATTCATTTAAAATGCTAACCATAAGCAAAACTAGTTACCATTGGGTGCCAAAAACTGTTAATGCTAGGGAAAAAAGGGTTTAAGAAACTAACTAAAATGATTTAAATCTTTTTAATGAAATATTGATAGGTATAATACACGGAAAGCAATAACAGAACAAACTATTAATACAAACATTTATGGAAAAGTAAATCCTTGGCAATGAAAGTCGTGCTTAATCCATTAAAGCAAAACATTTAGGGAAAAGGGCAATTCTCGAGGGTAAACATCATGCTTAATCAATTAAAGCAAACATTTAGTGAAAAGTGCAATTCTCGGCAATAAAAGTCATGCTTAATCTATTAAAGCAAACATTTAGAAAATGGTTATGTATAGAAACGACCGCCACATATGTCTCTTAATTGCAATTAGCATCAATAGTATATTATTAACAAAGCATTCTTCCTTTGACCTGTACACTGTTTTTTGGATCACTTCTCATATTTCCATGACGGAATGAACTCCTGAAAATTCAATGATTCAATATTCGTACCAGGCAGTTAGCAGAAAAAGAAATCAACTCTTAAAAATTTATAATAATCAGTAAGAAACTAAATCTCTCCGTATAAAAATGCACAGTATTTAAGTCTTAGTTCTACCCATTATTTGTATAATCATTGATATTTATAGATTTAATGCATGTTGCTTAAATTCATACGCCTGTGTCCTTTGAAACGGTTTTGAGAGTAGTATCCCATTTAGAATTAAAACCTGACACTACTGATACTTTTAGAAAAGACATTTTACAATTCAAGAAATGCGAGATTCCTTGCTTATGAAATGCAATCTCTGTATATAAATAATCTGATCCTATATGAATTGCATTCATTGCAGGACATCACAGAGAAATCTTCTTTTTGTACACTTTCTACGTATTATGACATTATTCAAATGACATAAAAAATTATAAAATTATTTCAGACACATTAAAGATGATTATAAAATACATTAAGCTTAATTTTGTGCCAGCACTTTTTAATTAAATCTTTTTTTTCTCTGCATTTAAAAAGTCATTTCAGTTTTTCCTAGGGTTCTTTAAATTAAAATGGTCGATCTGTACAATAAAAAAATTTCTTAAGTTTTAAAAATAATAGTGGAATGGCTTTATCCATCAGAATATTAAATGATCTTGGAGATCATAAGCAATATTTTAATTTTATTAGAACATCATTTATAAAAAAAAATTATACAATGCAAAAAATCGATTCTCATTTTCTTAATTTTCCCTTCACATAATTAAAATCCTCCGCTTTGATCCAAATAGAATTTTCAATTAACTTCTGCAGTTTTAGTGAACATTCTCATTTTAATTAATTCATTATTCAGCGCTTATGAAATAATAAGCTCTGAAAATTCTTAAAGTAATTGCGTTGAAACTCCTAACAGGATTTGAGACTTGTTTGTTCCATAAAAGAAATACTAAACGCCTTAATTGCTTTCGGGTTAAATAAATACATAAATGTGTTTATTTTTATTTTTATTTTTTTTTTTACAAAAGAAATTAAGCGGACAACAGAAGAAATTTATAACCTTCTAAGTCAGACCTGCTAATTTGAAAGTAAGAAACATAATGCAGTTTAGTTTTTGCAAAGTTATGCATTAAGTTACTAGATACATAATTTCAAGTTCAGTGTGGAAAACTGCATTGAAGTGTAGATAATTCAACAAGCGAAACGAACTGAACATAATGAATTGCATAATAGATATTTAATTTCATTATTAAGGATTTTGAAAATTGTGTTAACAGAATGTTTCATATTAACTTTTCAAAGAATGGCTAGTCTTCAAACTCTGTATTTTGGATACCATTAGGTATGGCAAAATTGTACTCACTTTTATTTCAATTCATGCTTTTTCAATTTATTCTTTTATTCCAACTTATTGCCGGTGTCCTAGCTTAGGGGTCGCGCTTTTACTCCGTAATCTGAGCTTCCCATGTTCGAGTTCTGGCATGGCTGTTTTTCCCTTATGTTCTATGCATGAGATATGAGAATGAGCCTCCCCCCCATAAAAAGGATCGTGCAAGCGAATATGAGTCTGTAAGGGTTGTTAGAATTAGAAGTCAGACTTTTGCCTTCGGGTGTTCAGGGGTCATTACCCTCAGAAGCCATTGTATCCCTTTTCCTTGTTAACACTGACACGACATCCTCATTTCGATTTAATCTTTAACGCATTTTTAATACATTAGTTTCTTTATTAACACGTTTAACAACTTTCAATATGAACAAAAATTCGTGATAATATTTTTAAAATATAGAAGAATTTTCTTGCAGCGAACTTATCTTTAACGAAGATTTAAATTTGACGAAAAATGCTACTGAACACTACCTTCGGAAGAATTTTAATAATTATTTACTCTCCATGTTACGAAAAATAAATTCTTCTTTTAACAATTTCTAGGTTATAATGTGCTTTTTATCTTGATAGTCTGGTTGGTAGGGTGTTGGGCTAGTGTTCGTTAAGTTACGAGTTCAAATCCGCCGGCCTAAGGTTCCATGTGTGTGGTGGTGACTGGATGCAAAAATAAATCTGTCATGGTCACAAAGTCATCCATGTCGTGAGTAATACCTCTAATGTTTTAGAGGTGATCGCTGTTTGATGCAGGTCTAAATTACAATCTGTGGTTGAGTGCATTAAAAGGCATAAATGAAAGGGACGGATCCCTTAAAAAGGGTTATGAGGCGTGAGTGGCAAGGTCGTACTCTTGGCCATAGATGGCTCTACTGAAAAAATTATTCTACGCCACACGGGGCTTGTCCAACGGTAAGTACCATAAGAAACAAGAACAACACCCCATTTTTGTAATATTTTTATGTCTCCCGAATTCCAATAAGTTCTTCCAAATCACAGCATCTGAAAAGGATTGAAGCTAAAGAATAAAAGTCCAAGTAGCTTCATTTTTATTCATTTTGATGAAAATACAAGATGACTGAGGATTCTACAAACCATGACTTATTCATTCTATGACTTATTCAACCATGACATTCTACAAACCATGACATGACCCCAGGAATACACCTCGAAATGTGGATGAGATTCTTCCTGCATGGTGATTGTATCTCGCCAACCCAGCTGTCATAATAAAAGGTGGGGGTTCTGGACCTCCCACCGGTGACGGGACATACTCCGTTGTACCATAGTTCTACCGTGGCCGGCGGTGGCCCTTAGGACTCAACCACAGTTCCTGCCAGAGTTGTTGTAGCGGCGGTCCGGTCATTAAGTCTTGTGAGGTTAACCCATGTGCCTTAGTGGCGAGTTAGAGATCAATGATATCACTTACTGCTAACTGTTGCGAAATGTAACACAGACAATTCAAAGAAAGCAGAAGGTGATAATTAGAGGGTTATTAGAGAAACCTTTACAAGACAAATATTGACAGTATTTGATGCCATATGTTAAGAAGTACACTATCAGTTCCAAAATTTTCTCTCATACTTTCTGATGATGTTGAGGTTATGTTTCAGATGCATTTTTCCCAACCGATTAAAACCAAAATATGAAACAAACACAACTACACTTGTAGTCATATCAAATTTGATATGTGTTAAGGCATGGTGTTTGTGAGTTATCGTGCTTACTTTATTCTGAAAATATAGACTGACTGATGTTCTATCTCTTGTTGCATTTGATGCAAAATTTATAGATGCCTGCAATATAGACGTTAAATATGTGAATTTTTATCCAACTAGGTTTATTCTTTTTGTAATTATTGTGTTCGTTTATATTCGAGCAACCGCACATAGACTATTATATAGAGATTTTACTTACAATTTTGTTGAAATTTAGAAATTTAGTTTAATGACTCTATTTGAAATTGTTTCCGATTAGTTTATAGCTTTTTTTAATTATCTTTGTGACAGACAGACAAACGAAATTTTCAAAAAACTTTTTTTTAAACTCAGATTTGTCAAATTCTCAACTTTGAATAATTTTTGAAGATTACGATATATTTATTCTCTTGACTTCGTGTGAGAAAAATTATATTAGAATAATAGGTTAGTGGAATTATGAAATTTAAAAAAATTGTAATAAACCATTTTGAAATAAAAAAATTAATAAACCATTTTGAAATAAAAAAAAATTAATAAACCATTTTGTAATAAAATTTTTGTAACAAATCATTGTAAAATAGGGTTACGTATTATTTTTCAGCTTACGATAAGCGTTGTTAAAATGAATAAAGTAGACAGGTAAAACGTATTTTCTCCCCTCGCTTTTATGGCAGAAATTGAAAATTTCTATTTAACTGGGTTTTTTTACAATAAAGTTTTTACGCTCGACCAAGAAAAATCGATAAATCGAGACTCGCTTCTATATACTATCTAAGAAAAGCTAATGGTTAATACTGTGTTATATTTCCAGAGAAATTCTAACTTATATTTAAGGTATCCAACTACGTTTGAAGGAAAAATTTCTAAAGATTGGATTTTTAAAAAAACTATTTAAAGCCATGGTTTTTAGACGTTTTGTTAATTATAATGCAAAATACCAATACAAAAAAAAACTATCTGAAAATATGATATATTTTCAGAAATAGTAAAATTTGCAATAAATTTTAATGAAATTTAACCAAAAGCGTTACACAAAACTGTAATGAAGCGATCCTATTTTTCTTTGTACACAAATTTTAGAGTATAATAATGAATGAAATGAATCAAAATCCAAGAAAATGTTTGAGATGCAAATAAAATATGGGTATAAACAGACGTATATATGCATTTCTTTCATCAATTCACCCCTTAATTGTTCTAAAAATACGTATAAAAGAAAAAAATATTTCACCAACAATAAAACTTTAGGTTTATTTCATCGCTCACATTATATAAAAGACACATGGAAATTTTTATGTAAGTACCTATATTAGGTTTTGAGATATGTTATCAGTGGAGAATTTTTATGAAAATAAAAGTTTCGAGAAAATTGAAGTGAAAGATAAAGTTTAGCTGAAAAAATATCTGACCCTTGATGGCAGGTCAGTTCTTCCTTTTCCTAGAGAAAGTAAACTGTTTTGGCAAGAGGAAAGTCTGAACTACAATAAATAACAAGAAATAAAAATTCTCCAATATGGTCGATAACTGGTGTTTGTAATGTAGTAGGATACCTTAATCAGCATTGAAAACCAACAGAGATGGTGACCTCGAAACTTTCGCTCTATTAAAGATTTTAACCCACACAAAAGAGTTTTCCGTAACATCCGTGTTTACATCCGTACACGGATTTTAACAGCGTCCGAAACATCCTTGCGAAAGTAAAAACAAGCGGTCAAAACTTTGACGGATTTTGTTCAAAATAAGAAACGGTTTATATTCTAAAGTTGTTTGCCAAATTCTATTTATGAAGCTTTTTTATGTTTCGTAGTTTCCGCGTTCACTAAAGCTTCAAAGAATATAGCCCTTCAGAGTCCACAAAAAGAAAGTTGAGGTCTTTTTCCTTAGATATATTCTGGAACTGAATTGGACCATGCATAATAGATTATGCTTTGAGAAGTCATTTTAGTGACTTCCCGTCCCACCCGTAGGGACTTGGGAATAAATACTGAATGATCGAACTCCAGTGACAGAAAATGTGGTTGATTCCTAAAAGCCATCACCGGCCTCGGTGTTATTTGCAACCCTTCCAGTGGAAAGCACGTCCCATCATCGATGGGAGAAGCCAGATCCCTCACCTTTTGTGTACCTTCTTCTTGTATGCAGCCAACCTCCCGCCACCACTGAACGTAGCAGCATCGGCAGCATTTGTGGTGGTCGACTGCTGAATAAGTATTGTCGATCCTTACATGGACTGATCAGTCAAACTAACGTTCCTTTCTTGGTAGTCAGTAGCTGTCTTTCTCCCCACCTGCACACTCTCAAACAGTGGGAATGAAACTGTTCATCTTTGACATCCTATCCTTCAGGATTTTGAGATGACTTGGTGCCATCAATACTGCACTTAAATTATTATTGACAATCTTCAGGTCTTTCCTTAACTCTGAGATCTTCATACATTCCATTAAATAGTGGTAAACCGTACACATTTCTCCACAAATGCATTTATTTTCTTGCGTTTTTCCAAATGTTTGGTACCTTTTGTGTGACCACCGGGATGTGAAGATCCAACCACAATACCAGAAACAACTCCTCCCTAATCCCGTAGGATCTTATGCTTTGGGAAAAACAGAAATTTTCCCAAAGCAGATACGAGCAAAAGAAGAGAAAACAGAAAAAAAAGTAAAGCAGAACACTTTACAAAAGCTATTGAAAAAAAAATACTTCCATTCCGAAAACAGTAATATATTTTAAAAAGACATAATGCTAATAATTGGTTTTTCAGGAGCTCTAAACTTGCAAAATACAGGAAAAATCTTCATTTCAACATTTTTACGTTAAAAATCTCTGTATGGCATTTTTAATGATATTTCTGTATTTTTTTAATGAAATGCTACTTAAAAATTTTACATTTTGTTCTGTGAATTAGATATCCTATTTTCGATGCATGAATCCTTTTTAACATTCTAGATAATAACAATTTATATGAAATCTATTAAAACATCTTATCTAAATAAAATAATAACATTCAATATTAAAACTAAAAGCAGCTAACTTATAATTTTAAATGCTACTTGCTGCTGATAAACCTTTGAGGGATGATGGAATGTTTTTTACTAGCCATTTTCAATTTCAATAATTGATAAGAAAAATGCATTTTTATATCTCAATTTATATTGTAAAAATATCTCAAAATTTATAAATTTATAATTATGTTCAAAACATTTCAATATATTTGCGATGATAATGCATATTTTATAATGTAAGAAATATTCGAAAATTCATTAAAATATTTTTGTGGTAAAATTGCAAGAATAAGTTTCTTAAAAATTATTTTAAAAAAAGTTCTAACAGCATTTGTTCTATTGAACTCAAGGGTTTCCAAACAAAATATTTTCTGTTTGAAGTAATTTTTTTTACTCTCTATTTTCTTCAATGATTCAATAGAAGTTTTTGCATTTATATTGTCTCTGGCCTTTTTTGAGTTCTTAAAAGTATTAATTTAATTTAACTTTATAAATTCAATTAATTTTAATTAATTCTTTTAATTAGTTTATAATATTTTACATCTTCTTTTAGCCTGTTTATAAATATTCATTTTATTAGCAAGTGATTTACTTTGTATTATATATATATATATATATAAGGCATAATACCTAAATAAAAATATTATTTAAACGATTTAAATTTTCTTTCAGAATAGTTATTGTTCTTTGTTTGAATAGTTCAAAATTTCCTAGCTGGGAATTCGGATAATATCCCGTCTGTTAAGTTGCAAAGCGCACTCATAAAAAATCTTTCGAGTGGCGTTGCATTCAAGAAAGAAACATAATGTTATACAGATACCATGAAAGGTATCATATTTGAAGCATGATACATGAACATGCGATGTATTAGTCACATAAATCGATACTATTATATTTACATATACGCCTGGGAAAAGAATAAATCTAGATCTTTTGAATATATAACATTCCTTTTCTTTAATATTCTGAAATATTCTTGCAGCCTTTTAACCATTTGAATAAATACAACACTTTTTGTGGGTTTTAAGGTATTCGACTATGATAAAAATCCTGGTTATCGAACACATTGTTGAGTTATTTTTTTATTGGTATTTCTTGTAGTTCAGACTTTCCTTTTTTCAAAACAGTTTATCTTTTCTTATGAAAGAAAGGCCAGGCCTATCATCCAGGACACATATTTTTCAGCTAAAATTTGTCTTTGAGTTTAGTTTCTTAAAACATTAATTCTCATAACGATTCTCCAGCGTTAGAATGATATCGCAAAAACTAATAGAGGTATTTAAGTAAAAATTTCAAAGCGTATTTTAAATAATGTGGGATAATGAAATGAATCAAAAATTTTACTGTCCGAGAAATACTTTTTCATTTATAGGTGTTTTAAGAAAAATTAAGCTGTGGATTTATGAAAAAAACGCGTGTACGTATATTTTTACCCATTTTTTTTACATCCCAAACTATTTCTTAAATTTTGGTTCATTTCATCCATCAATATATTCCATAACTTGTATACAAGGAAAAATAAGATTTCTGCATCATAATTTTATGTAGAATGTTGGCCGTTTTGGTTAAATTTCATTAAAATTTCACAAACATATTCGTATATATTATATAATACATAAATAAAATATATTATATTTTTAAATATATTTTTTGTTTTTATAGTATTTTCTGTAATAATTGACAATATATTTTAACACCATAATTTTAAATAATTTATAAAAAAATTTAATTTTTCAAATTTATTCCTATGAGCGAAGTCGGATACTTTAAATTTAAAACAGTCCCTCACAGAAATAAATTGTAGTCGCGTCAAAATAATTCGATCAATTTTTAATCACTTTAAGTGAATCTGCTGTTTGAGATAATTGTTTGATAAAAAAACAGATTTGAAAAATTGTCAAAGGTAACTCGCTTTTTCATGCACACGCACATTGACTTTATTTCGAATTTGTGAAGAGTTGATTTTACAGCGATCCCGCATGCTTAAATGAAGGGTGAAATCCTTGCTTTAATTGGATTGCAGATACATACGCACGTGTAGATTTCAGATTATCACTGTCATTAGGGCTGGTTTATTCCGAGAATAGAGATTCAAACGCTTTTAATTGAATCTCGGTTACAGGCGGGTTAAATATTTAGATTCCAAGATCCAGCGGCAGATAATTGATAGGTTCATTTTACCAAAGTTCGATTTGCAATTTTAGCTTTACTTAGTGTCATATGAATTCGCAAGAGTTTTTAGTATTATTTCATGAAATTCTATTTAAATATCGAAAATTGTAGAACATAATTAACAATTACTATCTGCTATAAATGTTTATCGTTTTTTTAAAAAAATAAGAATTATTAGCTTCTTATTTTATAAAAATACCAATATAAAAAATTTAATGAATGTTACTAATTTAGCTTTCGTGAAAAGGAACGTGACTACCATGTCTAAAGGCATAACAATTTCGTGTGTGTCTTTTTTTTCTTATCAAAATATTAGTGGAAAAATTATTCAATAATCTTCTTTAGACATCTAATGTTATATTTAACACTAACAGGCAATCAACATTTTAACTTGAATAGTTTTATTATGAAACTCTACTTTGAATATTTACAAAATAAGATAGTGTAATTAATATTCAAGAGAGTGCTCACTTTAACTATACAAATAAAAATAAATGTTTTTTACTGTATATCTCTTATGCCTTCCTAAGCCTTTCATCTGATTGCGATGAAATTTGATCAGCTTATTGCTTACACCAACGGGATGATTATAGGCGACATACAATTATCTAAAATAAAAAAATAAAAATTCGGATCTCAAACTCTTCTATTTACCAAGGATTAATCTCCAAATAATTCGCTGAGAAAACACAATAGATTCTGAAGAAATGCTAAATCCAAGTTAAAGGTTAATATTGTATAGCTATTCTACACAAATGCCATTCAAATCATTCTCAGAGGCAACAAAAGTATTACAAATTATGAGAAAAAAATTTTGAGGAGACCAATCCTTGGGATTTTAAGGCATCCGACTACGTTAAAAACGCTGATATTCGACCACATTGGCGATTTTTTAAAAGAGTGGTATTTCTTGCAATTCAGACTTTTCTCTTTCCAAAACATTTTATTTTTTCTTGGAAAAAGAAGTTCTAACCTATTATACAGAGGAATTTTAAGCACAATTTATTTTTCAGCTAAAATTTGTCTTTCACTTCAATTTTAATTTTCATAAAAATTATCCACCATTAACATGATATCTCAAAATCTAATAGAGGTATTTACGTAAAATTTTCAGCGTGTGTTTTAAATAATATGGGCAATGAAATGAAAAAACAGTTTTATGGTTGTGGTAATACTTTTTCATTTATAGGTGTTTTTAGAAAAATTAAGTTGTAAATTTATGAAAAAAATGCATATTTAAATCTATTTTTGAGCACATTTTTTTTGCATCTCAAAATATTTCTTAGATTTTGGTTCATTTCATTCATCATTGTATTCCATAACTTGCGTACAAAGAAAAATAAGATTGCTGGATTACCATTTCGTGTAGAATGTGAACAACTTTTCTCAAATTTCACTAAAATTTACCACAAATTTTCCTATTTATCAAAATATATTTTATTCTCAATTAATGTTTTTCTATTTATAGTGTTTGTAATTGATAATGTATCTGAAAAGCAAAAATAGTTTTTAAAAAAATCAAATTTTTCGAAATTTTTCTTTCGAACGTAGTCAGTCGGTTGCCTTAAATTTGAATTAAAAGGTTAGAGTTTTTTGCAGTGACTTCCGAAAATATTATATTACAAATAATTGTGCACCATCTTAATTTTCAAAAATTATCCTTTCAACTATATTAACGATTTTATGATATAAATATGTTTTCTGTATTTAATCCATTTTAAAAGAAAATATCTTAATCACTTTTTCTTAAATTAAATGTGAGAATTTTGAACGAATACTAAACAAGTCCCGAGATAAAATGAGTAGTTTCTTTCACTACCATTCTGAAAGAACACCAAGTTTTACAATTCTATGAGAATACACAAATCTAATACATAAAAATGAATAGTTGTCTGCTCGTATTTTATGTGCTGTCGTACCATTCATCCTATTTCAATAAAATATTGGGAAAATAATGATTGATTGCACTTAATATGATTTTTTCGACGGCAGCTACAGCGACAGTGGGTACCAGCTAGTTCTTTATAAGCCACATGGCATCATGACATAGAATTATGACATGCTAATTACATTTTGCAGATGGGAAACACTATATTACTTTAGTGTAAAATTGTGGTGGTGGTGGGTGTGGTGGGTCTAATGCCACTTGGTCATACCAAGACGGAAAGAGCGGAGCTCTTTCGAATGAAGGCTGTAACGAGTAATGTTGACGAGCAGTTGACTGCTATTTGATCGTAAGATGAAAAGACGACTTTGTTCGAACACACACGACACATCCCATTTGAGGGGGCGGTCGAACTCATTCATCCTTCCTCAAGTCGGAATTGAGATCCAAATCAGAGACTGACTCATCCCTGATTCAATACCCCCAGAGGTATTATGTGCTATGGGAACTTGGAGGACTTTGCAGTCACTACCTATTTAACTTGCCCCAACTGCCATCAGCCAACACGGTGGCAGAGACGAGGACAGAACTCGCTATCTTTCGGTTGCAAGACATGCTCTACCAACCAGGCAACAGTGGACCGTAAAATCGTGGCGCAGTATTTGGAAGAGTTTAGTTTGAACTTCCAGAGAAACAATATGCATTGCTCTTACTAAAAGCCTGTTTTGAGTAAAATTCGCCTTAATTGGTTTCAATAAGAAATGCATATAATTATATCAGGGCTGATTCTATTAATTGTAGTCTAAACCGTAAAAAGATAAGCTGACTTTTATTGGCACTGAGCTATCTCAAAGGAAGAGCATAAAACATCATCATTAATTGATAGATGGCATATATCATTGCATTAAATTTTTATTTATTGCTAAAAATATGCTTAAAACTATGATGTGCATTCCAACAGTTTTTAAAAAATATTCCCATATATTTTTCCAGCTGAAGACATAAAAAAATCATTGAATTGATTACAATTCTATTCTTAGAACTTGTTTAAGCTTCGTAAAAGTCTATATCTATGGGACAATCGACAGAATTTATAGATTTATCCTTTTGTTCTGAGAATTCGTACAAAAATTATTCATGTTACTTCTGTAGTCAGTTTCTATGAAATGTTATTTATCCAGGTTTGGTTGAAGAAATAAATGTTATACAGAGAAAATACAAGAAATTTAAGAATTTCTATAATATTTGATTCTAAGAAAACAAGCAAGAAAAAGGTAAGAAAAAAATCATTTAGAGGAATTTTTGGGATTTCAGAGCATTTAAGTTCCAAATTAGAAATTTCTTTTTTATGTCATCTTGTATGCATAAAAACACATGTATTTTCTTGATACTTTTAAGTTTGAAACATACCTAACTTTTAATATTATACATGTTAGTTAAAATGCACAGTTTAAATACACTTGTACTTTAATGATTAATTGAATGCTTTCAAAGACAACCCATTTCTTCAATGCTGGAATTGCTATTTAAGAATTTCTTCTTCATAAAAATTTTATTTTATGAACAACATATGCTCTTGATTATGAAAACAATACGGTGATTCTATACACAGATTTTTTTAATTCTCCTCTACCAAGCCGAGTTGCGTGGGAATCTGTTTTTTCATATTTTTCAACCATTGCTTTCACTGCATTCATTGATAGAGGTCCTTTGCTTAAATTGTCTAGTAAATTCCCGAAGAGCGACAATTACATTGAACATATTAAGATAAAGAGAGCTTCACAAGTCATGCACGCAGTGCTGAAGTGAGACACATTTTACAAATCAACTGCTATTCGATGAAATGATTTTCAATGCCCCGCTTTTTTCTGCTATAACTCAAAATACTAGCGATGATGTCGACTGCGTAATCGGGAGTCTTCATTTTGAAGTTTTTCCTCGTGTTTTATGCAAAATTTCGGCTTTCTTAAAGTGTAAAGCGCCACATTTTTGCCAATCGGCAACTTTTGGAACTAATTCTTTTCCATTGATTCCTTTTGCCCATGTCTTCAATAGCCCCCCCCCCAAAAAAAACAAGATTTGGAGACTTTGCAACTGATGGTTATAACTACTGGGGTCTCTGAGTACCATCAATTAAAAAAAAACCTTGTACTATGAATTTTGAATATAGTTTAATAAATTACATTTAAATCCGTTATTTTAATCCATAAATATAAGTAGTATGAATTAAATATAATACGATTTTGAAGGGAAATTAACGCATATGCATATTAGAAAAATCGTGTCTGATAAAAAACATTATTTAGTAGGATCCTATTTTCTTAAAGAAATGAAGATGTTACCGAGAACATCGAAAGCAAAATTGATTCCAAAATAATTTTATATATAGCTCCTTGTAATGCCTATAACTAACTTCTTACTGTATATTGAAATGAATTCACAGAAATTCGTGCAAATAATAAACCTTATATTTTAGCTGCTTATAATTCAATAATGGTAAAATTGTCTGCTTTATATTTTAAACATTCTTTTAAAAATTTATATATCAAAAATGCAATACAAATTTTATTTTTCGCAATGGAAAAAATGTTTCCATTTAATTTTCACTAATCTTTTTCAATATTTCCTTTAAAATTTTTCCAAGATCTGTTTGAGGAACAGAACTGCTACAAAATTGAATTCATGATTTTGAATTTTTTTATAACAATGGAATAAAAACACCCTCCTAAAAAATAAAAATATTTGAATAAAATTGGTCAAACGTTTTTAAGAAGGTTAAAAGGAATTTAAAAGATAACAATTTTCTACCAGTTATATTTTAACAATTGAAACACTTTATCCTTCAAAGAATATGGGAACTAAAGAACACTATACGAGAAAGCAATCAAGGGAAGAGATGCCTCGAAAACTCTCTGGCATACTTCTCATTAAATATTTAATCTCCCACTACAATTGCAGGTCTTGTCTAAGACTTCAAATGCCTTCCAGGGCATTCTTCTTCACGAAACCCACGATAAACTTCGGGCCAAAAATCTATTCTAGGTCATCTTACAATCGGCCAGAGCTTTAAAGTTGATCCCCTAATAGCTTTCGAGTTTCTATCCAGGCAACAAATCCATCAAAGTTTTGTCCACCCTCTTTTTAGGATGCCAAATGGTTTAATTAAAAAATAAATCTCCAATTTCTCGATTTTCATCCAACTTCATTAAGTTTATTGTTCATTTAATCCTCTGTAATGCATCAACTTTAATAATATCTGGCCCTTTTTGGAGATCGCATGTTACCTTCTTCTCCTATAAGGAAGATATTTAGCAATACTAAATACTCGTTCGAAATTCCGTGGCCCAATGATTACGAAATATAGACAGGTTTTGGTGATAGAGTTGAATTGGACGAAGGTCCATATTTGGATATATGGTAATGAAAAGGCGGATCACTATGTCAGGTTGGCGACACCGAAGGAGAGTGTTGATATAATTATCCTCAAATCAACTGGTGTCTTAAATGGTGAATTCAGAGAAGAAATTAAACTACAATTGTTTGACAGATGGTATATAACCAAAAAAGGAAGAGCCACTTTCGATTTTATCCCCAATTCGGAAATAGAAATAAGAAGATACCATCCACTTATAATCCAAATAATATCTGAACATGAGATATTTCCTGCATATTTCCAAAGATTCGGAAGAACGCAGGAAAATAAATGCATTTGCGGAGAAATGGGTACAGTTTACCACTATTTAATGGAATGTATGGAGATCTCAGAGTGAAGGAAGGACCTGAAGATTGTAAATAATGATTTAAGTACGGTACTTATGGTATCAGATAATCTCAAAACCCTGCAGAATATGATATCAAAGATTGACAGTTTCATTCAAACGGTTGAGAGTGTGCAGGTGGAGAGAAAGACAATTTTTAACTACCTCGTAAGGAATGTTAGTTTGACGGATCGGTCAAAATAAGGATGAAGATATTACAAAGATTGTTATTCATGGATTCCTAATTCATTCGACCTAATACACTTTTTAGATTTTTTAGTCACAGAATATCCCCGAACTTAGAATCAATAGGATCCCCTGCCGGTTGAAAGGATATATGTGCAATATCTATTAAGAAAAAAATAAGTTTACATATATGAAGCACAGAAAAAGAAACTACATACAATATGTTGATGATGATGATAGGGGTGTTCAGTGAAAAGTATGAGTAGATGAAATCCATTGGTTAATGCATTCTGGACAATAGCTTGGTTGGATATGATATGTTTGACGGAGTGCCTAGCCCAACAATTGGGATTAATCTATGGTAGATGAATTGATTTAGGAGAAACCTGATTTTTAGTAATTGGTGTGACCATCTTCGAAGAAATCTGGTGTTCATAATAAAGCATAGTCGCAGAGGTACAAATTAATATTGAGCTAGGGTGGTTAGGAGTGCAGATAAAGAGAATAGCTTGGTTGAGATACGAGACGAAAATTTATACAGGGCTTGTGTCTGGAGTTATAAATTCCTCTTTCTCTTGTAGGAACCACACAAGATTTCTCATTTTGACCTTAGGTTGATGTTGATAATATTGACCACCAGATGTTTTTTTAGATCTTGGGTGGGTTTTTGAGATGGAAACAAGTAGTGAGAGGATAGCTAATGGCATAGTGAAAGGGATCGCCAACTTCACCGTAGCCACATTGATCCGATCATTTGATACTGTACCGCTTGAAATATGAAGGGAAAGAGTAATGGCAAATCAGAAAGATAATTTCAAGCCTGTTCCGAGAGGATGGATTAAACAAGACTATGAAAATTATTTGACGGATGTTTCCACTAGTTCAGCTATTGTCCTATACTATTTGTCATTGTTGTAGGCTCAATTTATTTAGAATACTCTTAAGATGGCTTCTAGGGGCTGGGTATTCAACGAGAGTTCCTGTTGGAATGGCCTATTTGGCTAAAAAATCTGCAACATCGTTTCCTTCGTGGGCCATATGGGCTTTAACCCATCCTAACTTGATAGAAGTTTGGTGGAGCAGAATGGCTTGAATTTCTTGTATAGTTGGACTTGAGTTCTAGAGTTGCTATATCACGGAGTTTTAAAGAATGGGGTATCTGCAGAGTTATCGTGTTTACGGTGTCTCACCACAATTTAATATTAGAGTTAAGTTCGTCTTTAAAAAACAATTTTGGAATTTTATAAAGAGTTTAAAAAATTAAGACAGAACACTAAATATTAACATTAATCATAATGATAGGACAAAGAACATTTAAAATCCGGAATTCTAATAACCAGGGCAAGATTCAGCTTAGGACAAAATCAGGTATTCATATAATCGATATTGAAAAATTTGAATCTAATTGAAAAAAAAAACAACAGAAAGCATGTTGGTGACATTTCCCGTTATCCGATTACAAATGTCGCCAACATGAATCAAACGCGAACTAAGTCATCAAGCGAAGTGAATGACAGTTATAAGAAATGTAGTGGAATTCTACATTACTTGGCGATTTCTCGCTACACCCGGCTAACGGAAAATTGCCAAAAACGATTTAAAAATTAAATGCACCTTTAAGATTTTTTTTTATCTCTATGTATCCAGTGTGGCCATGATATGACTTGAAATTTTAGGAATTCAATTGCAAAAAATCCATTCAGCCAAATGTCACGAAATTTGGTCTGCTTGCATCTCGATCATTGTTGAAGACGAAGGAAGCTGAGAAACTGTAATTTACATCCCCAGTCACGATAATATGCTGTACATGCAATTGACATTGCAAGTATATGAAACACTTGTAAATATCGAGATTATAAATATAATTTTGGCATAGTTGATAAGATTAATGATATGCTTGCGTCCTGGCATAGGAGTACTCGTCTTCTACATGATCTGGGTGTCCTGAGTTCGGGTACTGTTTTGGGAATAGTTGAGCTTTCTCTGCTCTACCTGTGAGCTATGTGAATGCGTCCCCGCATGAAAAGGGGTTGTGCAAGCGAATGAGAGATGCGTAAGTGGCAAAGTCATATTCTTGGCCATAGATGGCGCTACTACACAAGAGACGTATTCTATAGGCTTAAATAACTACCTTCGCAACAGCGGGCCTGTCCAATGGCAAGTGTCATAAGAAACAACAAAATATTGATATTTATATGTACAATTGTTAATTTAATTATTCGAAAGGCTAAGTTGACATTATTATGCAAAATTTACACAAACAAATAATTAAAAGTACATTTTCTTGCAAATGTGACCAATCAATCATGATATTTGGTTGCGAGAAATTTAGAAATCACAGTTTACAAAGGACCCAATAATAACATTACCTACTAAGAAGATTCCATATCACCGCAAGTCAAAATGTTGCCTTCTTTATTCTGAGATAGAGCATGCAATCCACAGAATGTGTATTTTTCGAATGTTTCAGAAATCAAATCCTGAATGATGCTGATCAAATCCTGAAGATAAAAATTGTGATACAAATTGAAATTTCTGCAATTTTTTAAATAATTAATTTAAACTGAGTGTAAATCGACACATTTCAATTTCTGACAAAAAGCTGGATTTAAATTTATTTTTATTTTTATACAAATTAAAATGTATCAAATCGATCAATTTTGGTCTTCTTAAAAATATTAATCAATGGGACTGTACATATCTATTCAATAAATATATTCCTAAATATCTGAATTTGAAATTAAATATATCTGTTCAGTTTGTATTTGTTCAGTTTGATAATTTACAATCAAACTCCAAATCCTTCGCGTTATTTTATTTCCATTTTGCATATTTAAATCTAATTTAATATACTTCCATTATTTTTTTTCCAATTTTAATATTCAAGTTTATTTGGCACCATTTGTTTGCAAATATAATGTCTTAAGAGAAAGGCCTTAGTCAAAACGATGAATTTGATTCCCGACGTATATTCAATCTTTCTAGACATTATCAGTCTTAACACACAATTAATAGGCCAAGGCCATTATGGTCAGTCATCTAATTTGTCTTATTTGAATGACACAGAAGCTTTAAATGTAGAATAGTTGGAGAAATAATTTACAGATATAACTCAAGATAGAAAATTGAAGAACATTTCACACAAATTCAAATTTCGAAATTTTTGATTAGTAGAAAAATGTTTTATTCCAGAATTTTAATTAGATTTTTAATTAAATAATTAAACTTTCCGCTTTTTTACTTTTTTTTCTCTAAGTAGTATATTTGAAGTATTTTAATCCTCAAAGAATTTGAACTCTAGATTTTGAAGAATTTTCACGTTTTAGATCTCCCTAAGTTTGAAATAATGAAACATTTCTGCCATTATGTCCTTCCTTCCATTTATCTATATGCCTATAACAATGATTTCAGCTAGTTGGAGAAAATTCGGTCCTTACCTCAAATTTCTAGACTTTTATGAAATTTCATATTGATTTGTACATTTAACTTCATCAGAGCGGCTTAGCAGCATTTTTTATTTGGAATCGATTATAGAATCTTCAGAGCCTGGCTCATATTTTGAAAACGTTTTTACTCTCTCGTAGTGAGAAAGTGTTGCAATCTTCAAAAAAATTCGGACTCTGAATTTTGGCAAATTCCCAAGTTTGATACCATCTGAGTTCGAAAAAAGATCTACTCATACTCTAGAACAAACATTCAAAGTCTCTATAAAAGTTCCTATGCAGAGTTAAACAGTAATAGAATTGCAGACAAGTAATCAGCACTGGGTCGATTGGCATGCCAACATTCCTGGCAAGTCAGTACTTGGGTCGATAGGCATCCCAACATTCCAGACAAGGCAATACTTGGGTCAATTGGCATTCCAGCATTCCTGACAAGGCAGTACTTGGGTCGATTGGCATCTCAACATTCCTGACAAGTCAGTACTTGGTCGATTGGCATCCCAACACTCCTGATAAGTCAGAACTTGGAGGGCCGCGGTTGCCTGGTGATAAGGTATCGGCTTCGGAACTGGAATGTTTCAGGTTCGAGACTTGATTCCACCGAAGAGCCTCCATGTGAGGGAGTCTCTTGCACGTTAAATCTGTCAGGCGAAACGTCCACCCGCTGGTGCGGGTTGGAGAGAGGAGTACCAGCTCAGGTGTCACCCTCGTCATCTGACCGTTGTTCAAAATTAGGAGGTCCGTCCCAAAATAGCACTAGTGTTGCTTTACAACGGGACTTTAATATAACAAAACTAAACTAAACTAAGTCAGTACCTGGGTCGATTGGCATCATAACATTCCTGACAAGTCAGCACTCTAACCTTGATACACGACCTTGAGTCACAATGCCAAAATTGATCTGTCATGCAGAGATAGAAAAGATGAATGGAATGGGCCACTGATTAGTAGAGTTGATCTATAACCGAATCACGAAATATTGGCAGACACATATCGATATGCTTTGATGTATCTCGATATCATTATTTATTCATAGCTACTATCGGTCACAAATAGCATCTCCTAACATACTTACGGATCAGAACTGACTCTAAATAAAAGGAATTCTCCAATTTTTATTGTGAAAATATTCGATTTCTTTTGAATGAAAATAGTTAAAGAATAATTTCGTTAAAACCCTGTGATAAAATGTGTCAATGTTAAAGCAATATCTTTATGTTACAATAATTTTGCGTTTTTTCAAACAATAATTTTTTAAAAAAATTTCTTTTCCACAACTGATTTCGAGTCTTCTCCAGGTATTGTCGTTCTTCTGTGTTCTATCTGTGAAATATGTGAATGTCTCTCAAGGTAAAAAGAGGCTGAGCAAGCGAATGTGAAGCATGGAGATGCTAAGTCCCACTCTTGGCCTTAGTTGGAGCTGCTGAAAAACAAGAGATGCTCATTTTGGCTTAAATCGTTGGCAGATAACTGTCAACGGGCTTGTGAAGTGCCATAAGTAACAACAACAACAACAGCTGTTGACTTGAAAATTCAGTTTCTTTTATTCTTTAAAGAAAAAGAATAAAACAACAGAATAAGGCCTTTAACAAATAAATTAAGCAATCTAGGATAAAACGACAGACGCGTCTGTTTGTATCGGGACACAGAAGGGAAGAGTGAGAATTTTTCCCCTCAGTGTTTTTACTAGAGGAGTCTTATGACATTTTCTTTTAACCATTTAAGTTAACAAATATATTTGAAATCGTTTATAATTCTTGTCTGCTGAATTCTGAAATAAAGAAAGGGTTTTTTTTTCTAATAAAGCCTAATTTATTTGTTATTATTGTTAATTACAGTTTCATTTGGTAACCAGTTTTTTTCTTTTAAATTTCTTTTCAAAAGGTTAATTTGAAAGAACTGATGTTTGGATCACATTTTTCTCATGAGTATTATTCTTTAGATAATAATTAAATATTATATATTTGATTATTTTTCAGTTAATAAAGTTTAAAGGTTGTACTGATATTTTTTTGGAGGCGATAGCTTTAAATTTTTTTCAATTTAAAAAAAAAAACACAATTTTTTCTTTAACGAATACAATTCATAAAAGAGAATATATATCTCCTTTAAAATATTATATACAAATGTGGAATATTTATTCTTTTATATCAAAGTTTTGATTTTGATATCTTATTTTTTTAAGCTTTCATTCTTTATTTAAATAAATTTAATAATCAACAACATAGTTTTTGTAATTAAATAAAAAACAAATGTATTTCCTAGAAAAGGGAATTATAAAAAAAGTATTTAATAATTCTTTTAGTACACTTGATAATTTTGTTTTAATTAAATGAAAATTTTGAATTATCGTTCGAAGATGAAAAAACTTCCCCAAAAACTGCATTAAAATATTTTAAATTAAATAAGTCTTTTATATAATTTCTAACTCATGCGTTTTAGTTTTGCAGAGAGAAAGGATTAAAAAAATATCCATAGAAAGAAAAAACATCACTGTTTTGTAAAATATTTTTTTACGTGTATGTAAGATTTAAGTCCAAGGATTGTGTAATATATTGCTTGAAGAAGAAAGCTAACTTAAAAGAAAAAAAGTACTATGTAATTAATGCTCAGATTCGTATTTTCTGTGTTGTGACTTACACTTATGTGTTAACAATAACGTTACTATTTAGAAGGAAAAAAAAACATCTTTTAGATGCTCAGTTCTTTTTTATTTCTGATTGTCTAAAATAGATGGACAAATGTTCATTATCCTTCGTGTATAGTTTGATTTTTTTTTCATTTTCTAATTAGTGTAATTTCGTTGAACTCAAACAAAAGGATAAAACATTTTTCTCCAAATCAAATAATGCTAATAATTGTTTTTGGATAGTGCACCTAAAAGAAATTGGTTTAAATTTTAATTTAATGCTGTGAAAATTTTAATGGTTTTAAGCATTTTAATGGCAATTTTTACGTAATACATTTGTGTTCGGTTTATGAGCAATTTTAAATTAGCAATTTTAATTAGTCTCATTTGTGAACCAGATTATTTTTTTAATAAAAAAGAACAATTTTTATGTGTGCCCATTGATGTCTGAATCATTTCACCATAGAATTATTTTATACTTATTTATGGCCGTGATTTTCTGAATAATTTGACTCATTTTCCATACTTTCAGCAAATTGAATCACGAATTAGTTCCTTATAATGATGAAGTCATCTAATTCATTAATGCAATAAATATAGTCATGCAACATGAACAGATATTGTCCATAGTATCAAAATAATATTCGATACATACTAATTCTTATCAACAAATTCGGATTTTATATGAACATGATTTTGTAGGCATACTTGATGCTTGTATCTTTTTAGCTATTTATCTGTTGTGGAACTAGATACTAAGCTTTAGACACGAGTTCTCACTTTTGACTAGTGGTCTCGTTATGAAGCCATGAACCCTAACATTACGAGTTAGTTTCTCGCCAATCAACATCAGTTACCTTCATGCAAGTGTTGTGGCGCCCTCTATCTTAAGCAAAAAAGGAAAATATAAATTAATCAGCCAGAAACTAAAAACTGAAGCTGATAAATAATCAAACAATAAATGAATAAATAATAAATGCACAAAATGACAAAATTTAATTATATGCATATAATAACAAAATTAAGTTCATATTGTTACACACCTATAATTTTACTTCTCCTCAGGATTATTTTCATCATAAGAAACACCGCTTTACACTCATCTGTATTGCATGATGCTCGGGTGTCGAATTAGTGATTTCAGAGCTCAATGATCATTTGGCGATTTGGCGACAAAATGGATAATACTCGAAACTTCGAGAATTTTCTCTAAGTTTTCGAAAATTTATTAGGAACCTAGATACTCCCTGATTGGCGCAGAAGCTTCTAGCCTCAATACCGGAGAACTATGAAAGGCCGGCACTCTTAAGCTGTAAGTTGTGAGAAGTAATCATGAATGGAGTCTTGGTGAATTGAACTACCAGTCTTGAGTGAAATAGTGAGTGGGCAGCTAAGAGACAGAGAAGTGTTTCAATCGTCTGGAGAGACCGTAGAGCAAAGCTCTGAGGATGTTCTCTCCTTCTGAATCCTGCCTGGCTGCTTTGTGTGTTGTGGACGTTGCCACTAACGGATTTTTACTTATGGTCTACTGTTGCTCTGTATTCGTCTCGACTGTACACATTTGTCGTGTTTGTGCTGTCCAGTCTCCGTGTAAATAAACGTTTTTGTTGTTTTCCTACTAAAGTTGTCTTTATTTTTTATACACCATACACTCACTATACTAAATGAACCCGACGTAGGTGAAATCCGAAACAATTTACTGCCTATCCACAAATTGATTATTAATCTGAAATTAACATTCAAAATAGAGCTAATAAATGATTTTAAATGATTTTTATAAATTTATATTGATTTTTATAAAGTTATATTAATTATTACATAAGATAACAATATTTATTTCCTCTCATAACTTCTCAAGTTGCATTCTTAATATTAACAACCTATTTTTCTTTTAATCATATCCATTATATATGATTGCACGCATTTTTTTACAACGATTGCAGATTCCGATCATATGTTTCTCCTTTTCAGCATAAAAATCCGCTTTTATTTCCACTTTCTCAGATTCTGAGGTAAAAAGCTAATCTATATGAATTATACGAATGTTTGTTTGTATGTCTTTTGTGCTTTCCTAAACCGTTCGTCTGATTGCGTGAAACTTGATCAGCTTAATGTTTACACCAACGGGATGGTTATTGCGTTTGAAGAATTATCTCATCTTTTAAATATCAACCGCATCTATTTACCAAGGATTCATCTCCAAATAACTCGCCGAGAAGACAGTAGATTCTGTAGAAATGCTAAATCCAAGTTAATGGTTAATACTTCGTAGCTATAGTACGCAAAAGAAATACCGGTAATTCTCAGAGGTAACACCTTTATTACAGAGTATGCGAGAAAGTTTTGGGGAGACTAACCATGGGGGTTTTATATTTTAATTAAATTTTTGTATCGCAGTAACTACGAAAAATACTGCAGTACAAATAATTTTGCACCATCTTTATTTTCAAAAATTATCGTTTCAACTATATTAACGATTTTATATTTTCTATGTTGAATCAATTTTAAAAGAAAACATTTTAATCACATTTTCTAAAAATAAAATGGAAAATTTTGAATTAATACTAAATCAAGGTATGCAATAAATAATTTCTTTTATTACCGTTCTGAAAGAATGCCAAGTTTTACAATTCTAAAAGAATACTCAAATCTGATATATAAAAAGGAATATTTGTTTTGTCGTGTTTCTTATGCTGTCGTACCGTTCATCCTATTTCTATAACACATTCCCAAATTATTGATTGATTGCTCTCAATATTTTTTTTTCGATGACAACAACATGTAGGATACCAGATAGTCTAATATAAAATGTTACTATCTTCTTCCTGAACCCATGCATCTATTTGGAGAGTTTTATTGTTATATATGACAATAGCAAAGACAATTTATATTCATTTAAGGAAGAAGATTTTGAAGATTTTTTTAAATCTTATATCATTTTCGGCATTTTGTTTACTTTTCATGAGAATTATACTTCAGATGCTGATGAAACCAATTCAAATTTCTTTCTCATCAATTATTCCTAATTTTCAGTAATAGTTTTTTGTGGTCAGCTTAAAATCTTCTTTGATTTCTCCATCATAGCTCAGTTATATTATTAAAAATCAGTTTCATTGTTTTAAGAAAATCACAATATTTATCTTAGCGTTGATCTCTTTTCATTAATTTTTTTTTTTCAAAATGTTATTAAAATAAAAATAAAAAACGTAAAAAAATATTTTTAAAAAAGTTCCTTCGCATGTTTTATGAAGATGTCAAAAATAATTTCTCCAAAATATGTTAGAGATACATCATGTCATTTAACCATAAAATACCCATTAATAGCTTATTCAAATGTTAATTATCGAAAGTGAAAGCGTTTATTAGTACCTAAAGCATTTTGGAACGATAAATTAGCGATAAAATATGCAAAGAAACAATTATAAACGTATATATATCAATTACTCTCTTAACTGAATTTTTCAATGTGCCATTTAAATCGAAAATTAGTTTCCACTTAAATGGTTCATCTTTGCTATCGATTGTTCTTTAATCCTCGGCCATTAGTGGGAAATGCGCATAATTGCTGAATTCATCTAATAGAGGATGAAAGACTAGAGGCTGTTTCGAGAATATATTATTTTAATTGCTTTTCAACCAATTATTTAAAACGTTTAAGGATTTGTTCTTGATGTGAAGATTACAAAGGCATATGCTGATTATTTTCTGCTCAGATATTATATTTTCATTCATTTATTCATGCTGCTTACTCAATTACGTCCAAAAATAGCATTTATAAAATTATTTTTTTTATTTAAGGGAGTCAGGGGTTAGTTATAACAGAAATAAATTGTAACCATCACGATACCGTGGCCGGTGATGGCCCTTAGGATTCAATCACAATTCCTGCTAGCGTTACTGTAGCAGTAATCCGGTCATTCAGTAATTTTTTCGAAGGACATAGAGTCAATGATTTGGCTCAAGTCCGACTACAATTAAAGCGGGCAACACAAATATACAAAGCTTCATTCATTTCTATGAACAAAATAATTTGTAAGCTGGATTTGGCATTCTGTTTGATTCATGAGCTTCGACATTCTACTTTAAATATTAGCATGCTTTCCCAAAGATCAAAACGCTGTGTAAAGATTCACCACTGAGGGAACCTGCCAGAGATTCTAACTCTTAAAAAAATAAGAAAATAATCAGTATAAATCCTGTTTCATCCATTTGATAAAGAAACAGTGGAAAAAGAAAATGATTGCGCGACTAATAAAAACAATATAAAAATATTGAGAAAAGACAGGAAAAAGAAGATATTAAGGAAAAAATACAAATGGGAAAATTAACAAAAAAGGCGAAGAAAAAGGTTATTGTAACGAATATATAACTTTTCTTTTCGGTCGAATAATGTCTTCACTAGAAAGACTGATTTACAGTCATCTGTATTGGGTGTTATCAGCTGTCGCATAGTAATCCCAGGGCTTGCCGACAAACTTGGCGATCATTTGGTGACTTGACGATGAATTCGACAACTAGCTTGGCAAAATGGATAATAACTGAAACGTCAAGAATTTTCACGATCCTTCATTAAGCCCTGAGATATGACGAGATAAGCCCTTATTAGTCGAGAGGCTTCTAGCCCCCACCTTCAAGAACTATAAAAGGCTCACACTCTCAAGCTGTACTGTGTCGTCATGAACGGAATAATCTTGAGTTGAAGTAGAGAGTCAGCAGCAAGAGCGAGAAGTGACAGAGGAGTGTTTCAGCCGTCTGGAGAGATAGTAAAGAGACGCTCCGAGAATTCCCTCTCCTACTGACTTTTATCTGGCCGCTTTGTATGCTGTGAACGTTGTTACTACTTTTGGGCTACTACTGTTGTTGTGTCCTGCTGTGTGTTCGTCTCGATTGTACATATTTGTCGTCTTTGTGCTGTCCTGTCTTCGTGTAAATAAATGTCGTAATTGTTCTTTCTTACTCAAAGACTGTTGATTGTTCTGTTATTTCATACCATACAACCACTACACAAAAGAGCCCGACGGAAGGGGAACTACGAAAGAATATTGACTAACACACAACTTTTGTAAAAAATAAGAAATGTTTTCCAGTAATTTGCAGAGATGGTACTGTAAATCTTACGATTATTACAGTATATATCATCTATTTTGAAACAACATTAGGTATTTTGAGATAGACCACATAGTTTTGCACAGCGGTAAGATGATGCTCCTGAGTTGAGTCTGAAGTTTTGGGAGAAGACATTCAAGTCCACAGATTCAGTGTAAGTCAAATCCTCTGACGTGGGGGTGAGGGTGTGTGCATCCGCTGAAATCTTATTTCGAACTTCATTTACGAACATTCCTTGAATCCAAACAAGTCATTGAATCCTCGCACTTCTGATTTTAAAAAAAATGCTAAAATTGAAAAATGTGAAGTAAAAATAGACAGTTTACTACTTGCTCGCATTCATTTTAATTCTAAAACAGACCATTCTAGTGAAACAATAAGACAAAGAAACGACAAAAATCAAGTCATTTTTTAGTTGAAATTTCGAAGAAAAAAAAACTCGCTATAAATTTTATGTTGGCACTCTTCAAAGTATGCATATTGCAAATGCCAAATTTCATAGCTATATGTTAAATGATCTAACATATAGAGCACTAACACAAACGAACACACAAGTATATTTTCACTTCACAAATACATACACTTCATTATTAGTACTATAGATAAATATAAGTTAACGGAAATTATTTTCTCGGTAAAATCATTTTCAGAAGTTTCCTTTTCGAAAAATATTTGTTTATTATCATGTGAGAACATGATCCTATATTCGCTAAGACGTTTTGAATAAATGGAGGCAACAAATGAGTGAATCTGAAAATCGCGTTGGCAATGAATAAAGCAAAAATGGCAATATTTATTGAGATCTCTTAATCGCATATATTTTTAATCTACTTTCCTTAGTATTGTATTATTATTATACGTGCTTTTTTGAAAGCAGATGCGTTTTTAAAAGGATTGTCTGCTTTTACCATTGTTGCTTTATTATTCAACATGCTTCTTTGACAGCAGTTGTGTTTTTAAAAGATTGACGAATACGTTTTTAAATGGTTGAATATATTTAAAGAAAAAACGTCACCCAAGTTTAATAACAGTTTTCATAAAACTATTTTCTCTTTCCCTCTATGGGGAAATATAAACTAAATCATTCTTAAGTTGAAGCATTGTAGGATTGTTCTAATATTGATCCATTATGAAACTTTTTTTTTATCTCAGAAATTAGAAAATAGCAGTTTGCGTTTTATAATATAGTTTTCATGAAACATTGCTACCACGGTTGAAAATTATCATTATATTTAGACAGAGAGATAAAACGCGAGGGAAGGGGATAGAGACAGATAGAGAAGTTTCGTGATTGTTTAAAACCGGTTTCAACTTGTTGATGACTTAAATTAATACTAATGCTCTTCTTCGAATAACTTAAAATATAATAATGTTATGACTTTATAAGTGGAAATATGTGATCTTAAATTTCATTTTATTTTTATTTTGTAATTTATTATATAAAATACTGTTGAATCGATTTTTGGCAAATTAAAATCCAAGGTCTTTTGAAAATACCCCAGAATGTATAACCCCAATGTACGCCCCCAATTTCTATACGTTTAATAGTATTTTCATTTAAATATATATTATCATATCTTAACAATGTAATATTAATTAGCTTTTCAGTACAGAAACTATTCACGAATTCATTTATTTATTGATAAAATGTATAAGCCAGCGTTCCCTGGCTTATACATTTGCGTCATCCTGCACAGAGTAAGCACGTCTTCCCCTTATAAGCATGTCCCTGGTTCAAGTCCTGTTTTGGGCATGGTTCTTCTTCATCTGTGTTCTATCTTTCAAGTATGCGAATGTTCTCTCCTGCTAAAAGAAGCTGTGTAAGCGATTGTGACGCAAGAGTAGATAAGACCTACCATCGGCTCTACAGGGCGCTATTAAGATGATCTCTCGGCTTAAAATCGCTAACAAGATCAGCATGTTTGTTCTATGATGAATGCCATAAGATACAACGACCAATATTTGATCGTGGCATAACTATTGTATTGAAAGCACAGCTATTGAAATTTTACAAGTGCAATGACTTTGAATAATTGGCTATCGTCACATGCTTAGTTAGTTTAGCTATATTAACGTAAGTTTTAAAGCAACACTAGGATTATTTTTAGACGGACCTCATCCTTTTGAACCGTGGTCAGATCACGATCAGAGCAGAATGCCTGAGCTGGCATTCTCCTCTGCACTCCGCACCACACCAGAGGGAGGACGTCGCAAGAGACCCCCGTACTCGACGGTTCTTCGGTGGAATCGAGTCTCGAACCTAAAACCCTCTCGTTCCGAAGCCAAGACCTTACCACCAGGCCACAGTGGCCCCATCATCACAGGCATCATGGTTTAAGGTTAGCCTGTCTTCCCCGTAATCTGGTGTCCCAGGTTCGAGTCCTGGTTCGGACATGGTTTATTGTGTTCTATCTGTGAGATGTGTGAATGAGCACCCTCAATAAAAAAAGGGTTATGCAAAAAAATGTGGTCGTATGACATCTTCATTTGAGCTAGAAGTAAGATCTTTGCCGTCGGTTGCTCAGGAATCTTTACCGTCAGAAACCACTGCATCCCCTTTCTGTGTTAACACGGACACGACATCATCATCCTCATCATTTGACTATCATCGCAGGTGGCAGAGAAAATGTAGAAAAATCGAAAAAATTCAGTGCCCCTAATTATGATGTTTAAATCGATGAGGGAAATATGTGATAGGAGGATAATATATTAAGAACACATAATCTCATTCATCTTCGGAAAGCAAATGCTTTTTTGTTATTACTAGCTCCATTTTTGTTTCAAAAAATTTCTTACTTTAAAAAAATCCCTCAGATAATTCTTATTCGAGAAAATAAGATTATCAAAAAGCATGATTTTCCTTAATATAAAATAAATGAAATGATTTGTGTTGGATTGCAAAATTAATTTACAATCAATAAGTTCTATATTATATATTCTAAAACTAAACTTCTATTGAATGAAATGAATTCAATTTAAGCATTCAAATATGCACCTGTCATGAATATTTTTTAGAATAAAAAAAATTACTGGCTCCTCGTTTTTTTAATTTAAATGATGAGACGATTCACTAAATTTCTCTATTGTTTTAAATATTTAAATATATGCATTATGTTTCTTCATTGTATTGAATATCTATCTACATTTCTACATTTGCATGATAATAAAATTCATTCGCTGCTTAACATAAAACAGACTAAGAGCTTGATTTACACATTTGCCTTACAATATATATATATATATATATATATATATATATATATATATATATATATATATATATATATATATATTCTGTCACCGTTCATATAGTAAATATGAATGAAAACATTTTTCTGGAATTAATTATATAAGGAATGAAATCGTTGCATTATCCTGCTAAAATACTCGGAAGAAATATTAGTCATAACGCTCCATTTATTTCTTCACAAAAAAGGATGTTTCACTTACAGGATGTAGAAAAATAGATTTCTTCCTTTTTTTTTAACAAACTAAGCTGAAGCAAGAATTCATTCGTCGAAATATTAATAAGCATTTTCATGCATGCACGCATTTTTAAAAACTCTGAAATGTTAAACAAAAGAAAAAACCTTCATTAAATTATTGTGATAATAAGTAATGTATAAAAAATTAATTTAATTCCTACTTATTTTCTTATATTATTTATATATATCTTATGTTATTTATGATCGGGTGTCGAGTCAGTTATTTCAGAGCTTGGCAACCATTTGGAGACTTGGTAACTAATTTGGCGACTTTAACGGCCAAAATTTGGCGACGGATTTGGTGACTGGTGGAAAGTATTACTGGAAAATTTTAATTATTTAATTAATATTTAAAAATTGTATTAACATCAGGTGTCACCCACTTGAAATTTAAAAAAATACATTTGGACTTGAATGGACGAATACAAAGCAGTTTATTACCGACTGAAAATTTGATAGATTAGATAGATTGGGGGAGCGTGAACTAATAGTAAGAATTAAAAAACACAAAATTCTGCTATTCCATAAAAATGAGATACTCTCTTTATCCGATCAAAAATGTTTGAATGATAAATGCAATTATAAAAGAATTCAGACGCAAATTAGTACACATTAAACAAAAGGCATTTGGTTATTTCCAAAAGAATTCTCGCTCGTAGAAATATCTCTAACAATCCGTTTTAATATTTGTATTCTCTACACTATCTTTTACCCCTAATTAATTTTTTAAAATATCTTTTTATTTCACAACAAGGCAAAATTCGATATTTGTATCAAGGAATGCATGTTCAGATGCATTTAACTTCTAAATAATAAGCTGTCAATATTTTGAAATTTGTGAATGCGCCCCTAAATATATCGTTTTAAGAACAATACATAAAACTTAATGTAGTGAGAAAATTACTTGTAGAAATGAGCTGACATTTTGCATATCCCCATAACATGGTCTTGTCTATCGATTTATGCCAAATTTTATGTATGCTGCAATTTAAAAATTTATAAATTCTAATTTTATAATTTTTTTTCAAATAATACAAACTATTTTTACATGCTAAACCATGTGACCAAAATGCGTAACATGCTTTATATTTGGTTGAGGAAAAGAATTGAAGTCAATAACTTAATAAATAACAAGTTATTATAAGTTAGTAAGATATGGTTAAAAGTTCAAAATTTGTTTTATTTAAAAGTCAAAATTTTGATTACTGGAAACGAATTTACCTAAGATAATGAATCTTGGTTTCTAAGAATTATTTTCTTTGCGACTTTGCGACAGGTAGTTCAAGCTACAGAGGTCTCTGAGCACCGTTAGTTTAAAAAAACCTATACATATTCAAGGATATGTATGTTCTTAATATACGTATACGCAATTCTTACTATGTAACATGCATACAATAATATTCATTTCAGAGTAATTAAAGTACTATTGTAACAGCGTATCTACTTCCTGCAAGTAAAAACGATCGACTGTGATCTCATGATAAATTAAAGGTAAAATTGGAATTATAAAAAATATACCAGTAATAAATGCGGTTTTATGAATTGCACAAAATTCCCTCCCCTATTTTCATTGTTACTACAACACTTTATGAAATAGATAATATTCCTGGAAGAAAAAAAAATGTTCATAGTTACTAAGCTATCGACTGAAAATACACCTGTTGACAAGATTTTACGAGAATTATCTATCGAATTTAACTTCTTTTAGAAATAGGTTAGCCTTTCCAAAGGCTTTTCATTATGTAAGGTTTTTGTAAAATATTTATTTATTTATTAAAATATTTATTTATATTTTTGTAAAATATTAAAACAAATTATAATTAATTATTTTCATCTTTATAAACTGTCAATAATAAACTTCTTATAAAATTTTCATAAACTTTAAATAATAAACTTCTTTAATAATAAACTATAATACATTTTAAATAATTACTTCTTATCGAAATAAATTTTGATAAGCGTCTTACTTAAGTAAGAAATAACTTAATCGAATGCTTCTATTTTTTTAAAAGTAAATATGTCATTTAAGTTTTTTTGGTAATATCTCCTTTTTTAATTTCCTGTTTTGATTGAAAAACAAATTACCTAATGAGTATTTTTAGGAAAATGTGTCATAATATCATCCATTTTAAATAATTTTATCATTTTTTTGATCATATTTATCATATTATAATTAATCATATTTTGGGGCCTTAAATCAAAAGTTTCCATCTTGATATTTACAAAAAAAATTATGCATAATCTTTTCATTAGTGTAAGTTATTGAATTTCATTAAAGCTGCAATTTAAATTCAAACTGCTTATTGTTATTGGCTTTTTATAAAAATTAATGCTAATGGGTATCATATGAAATGGAGCATATGCAATATTTTAGTTAATTTGGCGAAAATAATCTTATGGCAAAACATTCAGAACGCTGCTCCATTTCCAAAATATTAGAAAGGCTATTAGGTGCAGAATTCGGTAAATTCCTGAATAACATAAGAAAAACTACAAGTTTTTAGCGTTTAATTCTAATTTCTTAAATTAATTAAATTCTTGAAAAACAGAATGTTGAGCATAATATTAAAAAAATTCAGATGATGAAGATTTCTTTACAAATTAATGATGACGAAAAAAAATGTATCTAATATTATATTTTGGATAAAAATAATTTTAGCAAAATAATAATAATAATAATATACATAAAAACATTCTATGATTTTTCTCAATTCCAATATTTTTGGAGCTTTTTTCCCTCCCTCCATATTAATTCTTCGCTCCATATAACATAAATTTTATAGCTATATTTTTTGCAAAGTAACCTCTTTACATACCAAAGCTCATCATATTGAGAATGCCTTCATGTTATAAACAACTTTAAACTGAATTATTAAATTAAATGCAACTAAAAAGAATGCATCACTAACAAAATTGACGCAAAAAATAATTGGCAATTCTCAAATAAATACAACAGGCTGTTGTTCATATCAAAGGATGCATAAATAATTTTGTTTTCAACCTTCCTACCCAATTTTTGTATGATGAAATTTATCACTAAACGTCGAGATAAATATTTATGCACCAAAATACTTTGAATATTTCCTTTCAGACTTGATTAAATCAGAAATGTGAATCACTTATTAAATAAATAAGAATTATGGAAGATAATAATGTGTTTGCTGTTGTTAGTGTCCACCTAATCATTTCTTTGTTCTTTTAGGTTATGACCTAAATTAATATCCACCTAGTTTCGAAAAAATAAAAATGTTTGTAACAATATCATTTTATATTTATCTTATGATACGGAACATTAACGACATTTATTTGTGACAAGCATTATTTTACGAGTATGATTTATTCTTGTGAAAGAATCTCACTTGGATAAAAATATCTGGATTAGTTGCTAATTAAGTTTTCTTTGCCGTTGACTACTTTCATTACAGTGAATAATTGCAAAACTGAATATATTTACGAACAATTTGCATTGTTCTGTTTACATTGTTCCATCCACCTGGATTGACAATCTTACTGTTGTTTAAAATTATCAGTTACATGCTTTATGTA
Source organism: Argiope trifasciata (assembly GCA_026543055.1). Classification (NCBI taxonomy): domain Eukaryota; kingdom Metazoa; phylum Arthropoda; class Arachnida; order Araneae; family Araneidae; genus Argiope; species Argiope trifasciata. The sequence goes on from JAPMOQ010054910.1 coordinate 1,031,544, forward strand.
ACGCCATTGTCAATTAAATACTTTATGTGACTTGTTATTGTCAATTAAATACTTTATATGACTTGTTATTGTCAATTAAATATTTTATGTAACTTGCCTTTTAATAGCTACTTCATCAAAATATTTTTAAAGTTCAAGTTTTGATAGTCAGATAATTCACTCATGCAGTTATAAAAGCCTTAAGCCCGTAATGTACTATATGTCTCTCTAATTATCTGTAAGCTCTCGCAAAATTTTAACTTTAAATGAAGGTGGAAATGATTTAACTGCAAACTGATGTAAAAACATTTTTTACGGAAACCAAGCATTTTTTTTAAACATACGTAAAAGAGAATCATTATGTGTACTACTGAATAATTACAATAATTTATTTAATATTTCAAGAATTATTCAACAAAAATTACTTAAATTCATCATAACATTCAGTTTTTAGTTTTACTTTCAAAAAGATTTAAATGATGCAAATAATAATATTTTATTTTATTTTAGTCCGTAAACATGATTTAAAAATTATTAAGTCTAAATTTTTTTCATCTTTTAGTTATAAGGAATCATATTCTACGAATTAGTCTTGATACTTCGACTTTCAAATAAATAAATGAAGGTTTCTATCTTCTGTTATCAAATTTGATAGACTTATGAAGTTTTGAATTTATTTATTTATTATTATTATTATTGAATTTATTTGACTTTCTTCTTAGGCCAGTCGGTCTTGATAAATGCTAGACGTTAATTGAGGTATCATCTTTGGAATGAAGTGCTTTAATATTAACCGTTTTATTGAATAGTGATCTTAAAATATTCATAAATCAGTCATTTTTACAGACTGATTTGAATGAAGTTAATCTATTTTTATTTAAAAGCAAAACCTTCATTTTATTTATTTCATTTAAAGTTTTACAAATTAGCCGTTGCACCATGAAATATATATATATATATATATATATATATATATATATATATTAACAAAATAAGACAAACAAACAAACTTACAAATTTTTTGTCAAAATAAAAATCTAATTTATATTATAAATTGTATTGAATGTAATTTAGATTACATAGGTCAAACTAGCACCGAACTTAATCTAAGAATTAATAACCATAGATCTGATATCAAAAACTTTATAAAAAAATAAGAATTCTGAATTTGAACTAGAACACTTTCAATGCCATAATTTTAATAATATTAACATCTACATTCTAGAAGACAATATTAATAACTTAAACAAAAGACTGGACCTTGAAAATATTTACATTTGGAACTTAAAAACTTTATTCCCTTATGGTTTGAACAGCAAATTAAATGGCGAAGGTTATAGGGATATAAACAACTCATGTATCTATAGCAAATTTAATATTTTTAAAGATTTTTTGAAAACAGAAAACGGTAGTAAGAAATTTAAAAGAGGTAAAGGTAAAGGGGGTAATTTTCAAATAATATTTGAGGAACTGCTGAATTATTGTAATCTGAGAACAGAGAACATTAAGAGAGAGAGAACATTCACAAAATTAGGAAATATATTTTTGGTCTTAGAAAAAGTAAAATTAAATGGTTAATAAATAATAAACTAGCTGATTTAAAATTCGAAAATTTTTACACCGAATGTGTAATTCTAGATCTTATTAAATTTAAGCTTAATATTAAAAAAAAACGATTTATTAAAAAATAATGTTAATATTTTAAACAAAGAATTCTGTGTTATAAAATTTTTAGACATTAACTATGAAAAACTAAAATTACCCGAAATTTTGCAGATTAACAAAGATTTCTTTCCTTTAAAGAATACAATAGTTTCAATTGCATTCAGCTATGCAGCAACTTTAAAGAAAAATATTTGTAACTACAATTTCTATAGTAAAAATTTAAATAAAATAAGCAAAATAGACTGTTATTGTGATAAAGAAATCTATAAGGACTATGTGGATACGGAGAAAGGGCATGTAATAACAGGTGATTTAAAAATTATAGATTCTAGCTCATTAAGGGATCTAATGGGAAAGGGAACAAAATTTAGACTTAGAGAAAGATTAAACAATAAAAAAGTGTTGATTTCTATTGGGCGCGATTTAGACATTTTTATTTCTAAAATATCTCGAAAAATAATTGGCCTCCAGAGGGTTTTAATGAATGTAAAATTAGGGTCTTAGGAGAAATTAAAACTAAGTATAATACGGGTAATGTTAGAATAAAAGAACGGGGATTTTATGCTAACAAATCAATAAAAAAAGAAATAAAAAACTTAAAAGAGAAATTTATTATAACAGTTATAGATAAATCGTCAAAATATTTTTGTATAATGTGTAAGCACTATTATAAAGAGCTTTTAACCAGTGAGTATAATTCCAATTCGACTTATAATTTGGTTAATTCAAGTAAAAAGGAACTAGACAAAAGATTGTTAGCTTTCGCTAAAAAATTAAAATTAAAACATGCTCTTTAAAGTATCCCTATTTGTTCCCCACTGTTAAATTTCCCAAAAACCAATAAAATTTAGATTCGTTACCTGTAGTACAGGCAGTTATAATTACTACATGGGGAAGCAATTTTTCAAATACCTAAAAATTATCCTAAGTAAAATTGAAGAAGAAGATTGCTTTGTCATTAATAATAACAAAAAAATTTTGGATTTCTTAAAAGATAACAAAATTTATAAAATTAATACTTTTGACTTTGAAAATTTATATACCAACCTGCCCCATGAGAAATTAATAAATGTCTGTACTCATATATATGACGAATATTTAAATGAAAATGTAATTAATAAACATAACTGGCTGGTTTTATGCAATTTTAATATTACCGAAAATTATGTTTTCAATGGTATTGATTTTTATAAACAAGTTAAGGGTATTCCAATCGGTACAGCTTTCTCAAGTGCTTTAGCCAACATTTTCCTACATTATTACGAGAAAAATAATTAATAATTACTTATTAACGGATGTAGATTTATTGATGATTTAATTTTGATTAACTTAGATAATACCAATATTGTTACTAACTGCTATCCTAAAGAATTAACTTTAACAGAAACAAATAGAGATAATCTACTTATCTGGATTTGAGGATCGAAATTGCTAATGATAAAACAATAGTCGGTATTTATGATAAAAGAGACGAATTTAAATTTAATATAATTAAACTCTGTAATTATCACTCTAATCTTAACTCTAAAATTTTAAAAAATTTAATTTTCTCACAATTCAATAAAATTAAAACAATTTGTAATAATAAAATTTCTTTTATAAAAACAACAAATAGTTTTATTAAAAATTTAAACAATAATGATTTTCCCAAAAACTACTGTAATATCAATATTTTAATAAAAAAAGAAATAATGAAATATTAGTGAAATAGATGGCGCTAATAAATACCATTTATCTTTAGTTACACTGTAGTATTATTATTGGAAAGGAAGAACGGTTGTTCGCGGCCAGGTCTGTAAACCAGGGCCGGCCAGGTCTGTTTCTTAATTTAGTCATTAATTGTGATTTTTCTTATGTAGTTTTACTTTTTATATATATATTTGTTTCATTTGTTGATGTTTTTTAATGTTTTGCTTTGTTTTTGTCTTTTGCTGTTAAAATTGGTATGTCTCTTTTGCCTTTATTTTCGGGGGATTTTCGGGCCACGAGGTGTCAATAATTTTGACCATTGTCCACCGATGCCTCACAGAAAAAATCCCTTATTAGGAATCCCTGCTTGAAAGTGGCTCCTGACGAAGTTTTCAGGCCGGATTCTTTTTCTATTGACTATTTTTTTCTATTGATTATTGTTTTGATTCGGTTGTCTTATTTTGTTAATTAATTTATATTCATTTGTATTTTAGTTGTCACTGCATTTGCGCTCTCCAAATACAATGATTGATTTAAAAACATTTTAATTCTTAAAACTTGTTTGAATCAGTAATGACTTTTAGTTTCGATTCCAGTTTTGGTTTCGTTTCCGTGGTTACTTCTGTTTCTGTTTTGTTTAAATAACTCTTTGAATATAGTATTTTGGATTTGTTCCATTAATTGGTTATTATTCATTTACCTTTCATTTTGTGAACTTTTAGCGTGTAATTCTGAATTGAGTTTTAATTTCGATTTCGACCTAGTTGGTTTCGTTTTAATTTTTGTTGATCAAGAAATGGGTTTTGATTGTTTTAATAATTTTATAATTATATATATATATATATATATATATATATATATATATATATATATATGACCAAGTTTATCGTAAATAAAGCTGATTTATTTCATTAATAATTATGTAAAAGTCACAAAACGTTTTCCTTTACATTTTCTTTTTAGAAAAAACATACTTCATTTCATGCAGGAACGTGCTGGAAATTAGAATTTTATCTGTTTAATTTGCAATAATAATTATTTTTTAATAAATATTTAATTTAATTTTTGTTTATTTAATTTTTATTTATTTTATTTTTAGTTTAGTTTTTGTCAACCCGACGGCAACATATTGATAAAAGATAATTTTTTCCCTTTCACTCGTAACGTGCTCGTGCAAATTAAATAATTTTATTTTATTCAAAATATATTGTTGAAAAATATAGTTAAAATAATACTTCGAAAATTCATTACAAATAGAAACTTAAGATGAGTGTTAAAATACTGATACCATTTGAAAGCTAATTTTTTATCTTTATTTTAATGTAAGGATTATGTTTTTCAAAAAAACTTCAAAATTTCGCTTGATTTTTAATTAATTCGAATTCTGATTAAAAATTGGAATAAAGGGCTCGGAGGTTCACCTTTCCTTTGTCCAATGTATGCATGTACCAAATTTGGTAGCTGTAAGTCCAACAATGTGGCCTGTAGAACGCCAACACACACACATACACTGTGAGTTTTATTATAAGTATAGATTATCAAATATTATGGTCCATGAAATATATGATTAATTTATGGATTTCTTACGTTTCTTAGATAAAAGAAAAGCATAGCTAAATAGCATTAATAGTCTGATAGTATTGAAGATTCAAAATTATAGAAGAGCACTGTGACAAATTGTACATCATGGTTCTTGCGCCATAAAAACCCAAACAAATCAAATCAAAACAAACAAGTGACGAACTGTTGTTTCTAAACGAAACTTTATCCCTAATAGTTACTGAATTTGTCTGAAATTTTGTCGTCTTTCCGCATTTTTATCATCGCATGCCCTTTTTTTCAAACTATATGTATAAATTCTAGAAAACAGCTTTTTTTTATATTTGGTAGAATACTTTAGAAATTCACGATTTATGTGAGAAACTCCTAGAAGTGCTGGAAAATCGGTTGCTATCGAGTACTTTTTCTCAAAAGTGATGCTTCAAGGAATGCAGAAATGTCGAAGTGAAAAAACAACAAAAGATATTTGTAGGTTCTTTTCGGATCAAATAAAGGAGATTTTTCTTCTGAAATAATCCTCGGCAACTAAAACGGAAAATTCCAGAAAAAATATATCGAAAGTTTCTTGAAAAAACTGGAGATATTTTTTTTAAATAAAAGAATTGAAACTACATGAAAGGGAATATGTTTTTATTATATGCTGATTTTTTAGTTAAGATTCAGTGAACTGTGTAAATAACTTCAAGTAGATATAAATAAAAGCTCTTTTATAAAGCTCTTATAAATAAAAGCTCTTTTATATAAGAAAAAATAAACATTCACAATCAACTAAGATTCCGAAAAAAATTTGGTTAACAGGAATTTAAAAATCTTAGATACCACAATTTGTCCTCAAGTGTGTATTTTATTCTGTCCAGTTTTGAACATAAATATATTTACTGAAATCAATTATCTGATTCTATTCGTAGCAACTATTATATGATACTATAGTTACATTTTACTCATTTAAATTGTAATAGCAATGCTTAGTTTAAAATCACTAGTGAATACATTTCATTTCAATATTACTCCCTTATTTAAGCTGAGCTCATCTATGTATCACCACTACGTTTGCAATGGCAACAGGGATATGAAATTAGAATGGTTTTTTATAAATATCTAGTGATAAATTAATCATAATAATTCTGCTTTCGAACTCCATTCGTGATTACTTTTTCATGCTTTAATACATATTTATCTTTTGTTCCCATAATTGATCTGCCAAAGAAATTGAGAACTTCCTTTCGAAATTTCAGTCAATAACATGATGAAAGTATGTCAAGTGCGCTGAGGACAGGTTTTCGCTTTTGATTTAACTCGCATTTTATAATAGAAATAAGGCAATACCATATGTAGGTCAAAAACATATTATCTCAAAATAAAAAAAGAATCGTTATTGAAATAAATTATGAATTAATATCAATAAAATGGAAGTTTATGTTTCAGGATCTCAGAGAAGGATAAAAAATATCTAAGTTTATTGTTGCAAACCTTACTAGTTCCTAGTTTGAGACGACATTGTCTGTTTGTCTGTAAGAACAGGAGATTCAGGTCGTTTCATATGTTTTTTTTAATACTTAGTTTTCTCAAATAATGTATTTTCCTCTTAAAAATAATCCCCATCATATATTTTCCAAATATAGGCCCTTTTCGATCATTGTGCATCGAGTTAAAAAAACTCGATAAATTCAGTTCTAATAACTTGTCAGTAAATAAAAATCATTAAACTGGGAATGAATTAAAAAAAAATTGGTGAATAATTCTCGAGTGCCATTTTTTTTTAATAAACTCCTTAATTTGTCTTTGTTAATCAATTATTAATTAAATATCCTGGTTTTATTTGTATTGTTGTAAAATCGGTGATAATTACCGGTTACTATTCATAATCACTTATTAGTGTTGATTATGAATAAACACCAGATTACACACATTTAACGAAACGTATACACTAAAACGACTTCAACGGTGGCCTCTTGGCTTTCAAAAGTTGCCATCTTCCCATGCAACTGCTGAATAAAAAAAGTTTGACACTAAGAGGAAAAATAAAGTTAATCTTCGAGACGTTTCTGTCATCTTCCTAAATATATCGTTGCCGTTTCGATTCAATGGACAGACGTAAAATTAACTAGGCTTAGAATTGGTCACACCCGCTTACCTCACAAACATCTTTTGTTTGATGAGAGAATTCCGATGTGTTAGGATTGACAAGTTAACCTCACAGTTTCACATATTTTAATTAAATGTCCAAAATTTAATTTTTATCGTATGCATTTCTTTAATTACCATTGAGTTTGCATGAACTTATTGAAGAAAACTTGAACCTGTTTGCATGAACTTCGTCGTAACGTCATCATATTTTTAAGAGCTATTGAATTGATTGATTTTACAGAAATTTCATTATTTAAGGAAAACATTTGTTTTAATCATAGATTTTATCTTATTTAAGCTTCGTATATTTCTTATAAGTACTACTTTGAACAAAACTTTTTATCAATTTTTAACCTGGAGGAGACAATTTTAATGGTGTAGTGATATTCAAACCACATGTCTTGGGGCAGCATGTCAAATTCTGGCTCTTCGCCATAAAACTAATGATCAACCAAAACAAACCTAAATATATCGTGTTATTCTCAATGAAAATGTCACATATTTTATTTTATTTTTTTAATCCTTAATTGGAAAGGTGAAAATTTTGGAGATAACTGGGAAAGTGCAGCCCACGAGACCGCATTTTCTTTACACTCGAATCAAATTTTCAAATGAAAGTATTAGATTGAAAATCAGCCAATACATTCTACAGACGTTTTTCTTGTTATGTAAATGTGTTTTCGAAATTTTTCAATACATTTTATGATTGAAAAAAGTGAATGCGTTTGACCATACATTTTCGTCTCAAATGACATGTTACAATAAATAATATTCTTAAAAAAAATATTACTTTATAATTTTTAAATTCTATTGATTTTTCCAGTATATAAAGGTATATAGAAAACAATACAATGTAAGATTAACAATTATATGAAAATTTTAAAAAAATAACAATTTGCAAAATTGGCCCTTTTTTATCGTATTGTATGACTTTCATAGCACGGTTTTCTAAGGCATTTTAAACGTAAAGTTAAGAACTAGTATAAAAATCAACTAATAAGTTTTGTATATATATCTCTTGGTATATCAAAATATTTTAGAATGTTTTTCAAAAAACATTATTACTAGAAAAATTAATGACGTTTGAACATACTTATCAGAATCAGTTGAATACGAACTTTCATCGAAAAACTCTTCTGTACAGTAATCCTTATCACTAAAATCACTTTCTATTTCATTTAAAAGTATCTGAAACTTTGTTCATTATAGGATCAGTAAATTGGATGATATTTCTTTGCCCCAAGTTTTAAAGCCACCTGCTAAGCCTTGTTTATCACTGGAACACTAACGGGGAAGAGTGGTCTCAGAGACCGCGCTGAAAGAAATAACTGAATAATTTTAAAAAGCATCTGCTGAAATCGGTTGTAAAAGTTCAGATGTATTGAAAGTCACAAAACAGGAAACTAAATAGTAAATCCCCTCATTTGAGCTAAAAATAAAATAGGAATGAGGAATATCCATCGCTAGCGGTCTCACAGGCCGCCGTCCCCAAATTAAGGGTTGAAGTGCAATGATCATTAATTCATAGATGGATTCTAAAACGAATGACATCAGTTTTATGCATGTTATGATTTAGAGTAAGTGAGGCAGACATCGTTTCTCTAAAAAAATGAAATATTTTAGCGTATTGTTACAAACCATCAGTATTTTAAATTTGCTTCTCCCCACATATAGTGTCATCATAAGAAAGACTGATTTAGAGTCATATGTATTGTATGCTGCCGGATGCCGCCTCATTGATCCCCAAAGCATGGTGATAAACTTCGCTGCCATTTGGCAACTTTGGCGTCAAAATGAATAATTCTCTCAAACTTCGGGAACTTTCCTGACCCATCCATTAGAAACTGATATATGCCCAAATGCTCCTGGTTGGTTAAGAAGCTTCTAATCCCGCCTCCTGGAAACTATAAAATGCAGGCACTCACAAGCTGCCAATAATCAATGTAGAACAAACATAAGCAGTAGAAAATTATTTATTTCAATCCAACTAGAAATTCTTACAATAATGTCAGCTCCTTGTTTCCCCTTTTTTGAGTGACAGTTAAATATTTTAACGAAAATAAAACTTCTTTAAGTTTATAGATTTATATGAAGCAAAATAAATGAACCAAAAATAATTATCAACCCAGAAATTGACTTGCAAATTGTACCTATTTTAGATGTGATCATTTCTATTTTTTAAAAATAAATTACAAAAATTTTGATGTATGACTGAATATATTATAAAATTTTGGCATTATATCTGAAAAATCAGAATTATGAGCAGTCTATTGTTTTTTTAATCCCTCTATAATCTACTCCGAATAAGCTTACAATTTCTCAAATGATAAATAAATCATTCAATAAACTCAAGTATGTCTCCAGTGCAGCCCAACTCACTCACCCACCGAAAGAACAGATCCTGATTGGCCAGCTCCTCACCCTTCTCCTTCCTTCCCATTAGTGGACTGCTCTGCTACGCAGAGCTGATTCAGAGCAGCTCCTACCACCTGCGAGTAAACACAGGCCATGGCATCCAACAAAAGCCATGTTAACATGCCCTACCTAACAATGAAAGGATATAGCTTCTTTCTGAAGCGGGCTCTCCTTAAATTCCATGCGTCGAAGGATGCTAACAATCCTGAAATGAAGAGTAGTCTCAAATTGAAATAGAGAGTTGGCAGCAAAAGCGAGAAGAGACAGAGGAGTAATTCAGTCGTCTGTAAAAGAGCGTAAAGCGAAGCTCCGAGGAGCCCCTCTCCTGCTGAGTCCTGTCTGATCGCTTTGTCTGCTGTGGACGTTGTCTATCGTGGACTTACAATGGCTTCTGTTGTTGTTGTGTGCTGCTGTGTGTTTGCCTTGACTGTAATATTTTTCATCTTTGGATTGACCTGTCTCCGTATAAATATACGTTGTCGTTGTCTCCTACTAAAATACTGCTGATTGTGTTTATCTGAAAACGTATACCCACTACACCAAGAACGAACCTGGTGATCCGTAACAAAATATTTTTGTATACAGATTGTAGATATGAAAAAAGAATGAGTGAAAAATTAGCCCTTACAATAGAAACAATACCTTGGTCAGAATTTTTGCGTGATTATTAAATTTCGTCCCACAATGCAAAATGCTTTAATGGAACAAAAATCAATATGTTTGAAGCAAAACTTAATGAATCTTAGAGACAGAAAAATGGCCGCAAAGTTCCTATAAAATTAACATTTGCTCTCTCTCCCCCTCTTTCATTCTCGCCATCAGAAATTCTGAGCATTTATGGGCTAGGAGTAGACTCGTAGTGGTATTTTAATAAGCCAGTAATAGCCAATAAACATTGGTGATCACTTTTGTGTAGCGGATATGTTATACAATTGCAAATCGAAAGGTCGCGAGTTCGATCCTTTGTGGAATCCAATATCCATATTGGTGCGACACCACTATACAATCCGTCGCAATGGTGATCCACAATGAACACGCTCTTTGCTCGCCATAATGCTTGGCCCCACCGAAACACTCTCTTCGCTCCCCTTAATGCTTGGCTCACCGTTCCTCGGTCGCCACAACGATTGGCGCTAAAAAAATCGTTCGTCTCTCAGTCAACTCCCTGATGGGGGGGGGGGTATTGTGGTGGTATCTTAATAAGCCTGTAACAACCACTAAACATTGGTGATCACAGTTGTCTAGCGGATATGTAATGCAATTGCAAATCGAAAGATCGCGATTTTGATCCTTGGCGGAACCCAATCTCCCTATTGGCGCGGCACCACAATACAATCCGCCAAAGACTAAACTTCGATATTTATTTTGAGAAAGGAAGTGTTAATATTTTTATGTAAAAGGCTAAGCAACTTTTACAAAAAATACATATTTAGAAATTTAAATGACTATTTATCATTCTTTTAAGATTGATTTTCTATTACAGTGTGATATAATTTTTTATTCTTAACCTGTCTCTAATATCGTAACTATTTTGTTGGCACTTTGAATGATTTCATTCTGAAAATGGTTTTCTAGAAACAAATCAAGCTCATAAATGTTGGTTTAATTTTAACGAGTTTTTCAAATATGCAATTTATTTTATCTACAGCCCCATTGAAGTAAAGTTTTTACCATAAATATATTTCTGCATTTAAGATTACCTTTCAGAAATGAGCCAACTGTTGTTTAAGAACTTTTCATAGAATATAAGATACTTTCAGAAAGATATGTTTCAATAAACGTGATTAATTCTGGGATTATGATTAATCACCACTAACTAATCCCTAAACCCAATACTTAGTACATTTATACAAGATATTTATTGAAATTTTGGTCAAATTTACAATAATTAATATAATTAATTAATTTTAATAAGAAATAATTAATAATTTAAATTTAAAACTCCAGATTTTAGCAACAGTTCTCATATGGTGTGAATTAAAGTTTAAGATTACACAAGTTATAGATAACACTGCAATCTTCTTTAATCAATTAATACTTGCTACTTAGTACATTTATACAAGATATTAATTGAAAAACTGCAGTCAAATTTACAGTAATTAATAATGAATTTAAATAATTAATAAATAAATTTAAGTAAGAAATTATTAATAATTTAAATTTAAGAATCCATATTTAAGCAACAAGTTTCATTTGGAAGGAATAGTAGAAGCCAATTGCCCAAACAAAATATAGACCAGACTACAATCTTCCTTAATCAATTAATACTTGCTACTTAGTCCATTTATACAGGAGATCGATTAAAATTACAGAGAAATTTACAGTTATTGATAATTAATGTAAAGAATTAATAAATAAATTTAAATAAGAATTAATTAATAATTTAAATTTAAAAATCCAGATTTTAGCAATAATTCTCATATGGTATTAATCAAAAGAAAATTGCCCAAGTAAGATATAGATCACACTGCAATCTTCCTTAATCAATCAATCATAACCGTTCGTTTGCTTTTCATGTTTATCTTTCTCGTCATTGATCAACTTAAGAAAGTGATATCATTTGTTTCTCAAGAAATGCAAAGACGGCAAACTGATTTAAAGATTAATTCAGGGCAGAAATAGATTGAGCCGAACAAAATCTTGAAAGTAAACAGTCTGAGATAAAAGATTAGGAGATCAAGCTCTTTAACTCTATAAGAAAAAAAAAGAACGAATTAATAAGAAAATTTTATCGAACATTTAATAGAGTTTCATTTGAATAGAATGCTCGTATAAGCAAATAGAGTCTTGTTTTCCCTTAATTAGACACATCTTTCTTTTTTTGATTATTGCAGAAAGATTAAGAGAAACTTCAAGAATGTTTCGACTAATTACATTTATCGATCCGATTTTATTACTCTTTCACGCTCAGAAGAAGCAATTCATTTTTGGATAACATCAGACAGATTTGTTCAGGCTTAAAATGTTACAGTGAAGAATTCATAATTTAGTACAATGAATCTGAATTAAATAGGATATTGTATTTGTTAAACTTCTCTTCTTTTATTTCAGTTTAAAGATCCACGAAGTAATTACAAATAAATCCATTTAGAAAATTATTTTTATTTTTTAAAACTTGTGTTTTTATATTGTCTGATCAATCAACATTTTTTTTTTTCCATTTGTAATTTATATAAATAAAAATGAATGTTTATCTGTAGGTCACTTATGCGCTGCCTTACCGCTCATACGATACTGATAACACTTCGAATACTTATTACATGCACTTACAGTATGATTATATGCACAATACAATCATCTAAATTATAAAAAATATTTTTGGATCTATTTACACCACCTATTAACCATGGATTAACGACCATATAACTCGCCAAAGTGACAGTAAAGATGCAGAATTTAAGCTAGACGTTAAAACTTGTTAGCTATTGTAAGTAAATGCAAAGTAAGTCTTTCTCTGAGGTAATAGTTTTAGTAGAGTATGTGTGAGAAATGTTTAGTGGAACCAATCCTATAGGTTTGAAATTTTAACTAAACATTAAAAAAAAATTAACATTTAGTAGAAAATATTATCGTACAAATAATTTTGCAACATCTTAATTTTGAAATAATTATCTTTATAATTATATTAAAGATTTTATGGTATAAATATATTTTCTATGTTTAATCAATTTTAAAACAAGATGTTTTGATCACAATTTTTATCAGTAACCTTGAGAATTCTGAACGAATATTAAATGAATCAAGACATGCAATAAATAGTTTCTTTCATTAATAATCTGAAAGAACACCAATCTTTACAATTATAAAAGAATATACAAATCTAATGAATAAAAATAAATATTTGTTTGTAAAATGACATAATCAAAATAGAACAAATACTATTTCTGCTTCTCCTTTATATATGCTTCAATTTCAATGAACGTATTCATTGCCGACACGGAAATAAATCATTCTGAATTAAGCAAGAGAGTTATATTAAATTCCAAACGATATTTCCAAGATTGTTACTTCTGCAGCACCAACGCGTTGAGAACTAGCTAGTAAATAAATAAAAATTGAGTATCTCTTATATAATAGTATTAATATCATCACGAAAAATCCAGAATTTTGGTTAAGATTTCAGATAAATAAATAATGCTAAAATTTAGAAGAACCATGTTTTCTTTGCAAGCAGTTTTCATTTCCTTATGTCCTTTGTTGGTTATCAAAAGAATTTTGAAAACTTAATTTCTCCTCAATAATTTTTCAATACAAATTTTATTTAGGCAGATGCATAAAAGTTATAGACCGCAAAGAGAAATTTTAAGGTTCTGATATTGTATCAAAAATACAATTTCTGCTCAAAATTTTGTAATGAATTACCAATTACCTATAAAAAATATAAGATGTGGCTGACTGAATGTCAAGATATAGCTCATTTTTGGAGAAAACGACAAGAATTTGTTTCTAAGATTATAGAAATGGGCTTCTCTATAATTTTAGCACTTCATTCAACATTTGAATATACGAATGTCTTAAGTAGAATAAATCGAATACCAGATTTCAGTACGAGTTTCACTGCAGATTTAGAATCTAATCTATACCTTCTGCTAACAAAATCTTGTGTCGAGTAAATTCTTCTTCTGGTGATTTATAAAAAAGTAAAGTTTAAATACCACCAATTACTAAAAAAGTAAAGTTTAAATACCACCAATTAAATAAATTTACCTCAAATAAAACTTTTGTTGCATTTTGGAAAAACTGAATAAAACATTTTATCAGTATTTCGTCTGGAAGAAAAATTCTTAAGCAGTTAATTCCGCATATAATGCAATTTATATAAAGGCAATGCTCAGTTTCGGCGCTTATACGATGAAATCAAAATTTTCTAGTGAAAAATATTCATTTCCGGAAAAGTTAAATTTATATTTACTTCTGTTGCACCTGCTGCCATCTATAATCAAAATAAGTAATGAAAGTTTAGAACGTTAATAAATACATTTAACTTTTTTTTTAATAATTTTAACGCATGATGTATTCAATTAATCGCCTTCAGGGGCGCATATACTATAGGCGACCAGAGCCTGGCTAAGACAGGGGTATACGGGGCAGTTGCCCAGGTGCCCCACTTCAGATGGGAGCAACAAATCGAATAGAAGCTTTATTTTACATTTCATTCTTTAATTAACTTTTTTTAAACAAAATATCAGTGCAGTGTAATAATTAACAGAAAATAAATGTATATCAAAATTAGATGCCAAATTTATCTTTGTATGAAAATTATCTTTGTTTTGAAATTTGAATAATGAATCGATTTGGATATTTTTCATTCTGTTAGAATAAATACCCGACCCTTTAATGACCCAATATTTATCATAATAAAAGGAGACTGATGAAATAGTTACCTTTCTTAAATAATTAAGTTTGTTTTGTTTGTATGCAATAAATGAAAAAAGAATTAAATACTCCTAGATAGGAAAATAACTGTTGAGAAATTTGCATACTTTTTTATTTAAAAATGTGCTATTTAGTTTATGAGATCTAGACATTTCTCTTATAGATAGATGGTTAAGGTAGCTGTAGAAAGCCTTATAATATTAGTCTTGCCTTAGCAGTTTGTCAGATTGCATTTTAAATTCAGTGGTGAATGTGGTACTTCGAGTTACGACTAAGAGTGTTTTTAGTTTAAAGTTTAAAGAGTGTTAATTTTATATGCGTTATATATTTATTATAAATATATATATTTCTTAAACATCAACTGTTTCATACAGATTATCTCGATAAATAAATAATGGTATTTGGTTCATTTCTAGTTGAGTTATGATTATTTGAATGAAGCAACATAATGGAAAAATATCATTCTTCATAAAATGAGTTTTAAAAAAAAACACAACTGAAATAGAGTTTTTAGTGAAAATATCAAAAGAAAAATTCTTATAACTCAAGAAATATTTTGAATATCGACATCCTGGATCGTTTGAAAGCTAAAGGATCAGAGAACATTTTGAAGGAATTGAAAAAATCGAAAATTTGAACGATTTTCGAAGATTTAAGTATGTACGTACACCTGTACACCTTAATTTAAAATAAATTCTCCATTATTTAAAGAAATTGACTTTTTTCCACATACGATATAAAATCAGATTAAAGAATGCTTCCTTGCTCTTTACAGGCATCGATTACAAGTAAATGTAATAGAGATCCAAAGGAATTCATTCCATTTCTTGCCATTCACTAAATTAATTAACGCTACAATTAGTAAGTTAATTAACACTTATTGTTTATTTAATGAATGACTTAATTCTGAGGGCTCATCCATAAATTTCTTTAATTAGGTGTGGAACATTTTAAAAATACTCTTAAATCGAGTGTGATAACTTTTCAAAATAGAATTTAATTAATCGGTTAATCAATTTGTCTATCTCGATAAACTTATTTCTATCATCCATTTTCACCGACACTAGTTGTCACGGTAAGGATTCGGGTTCGGACCCGGAGTGTTTCAGGTTCGAGACCCGATTCTGTCTTGTCAAAAAGGTTTGTTGCACGTTAAGTCCGTCAGGATAAACGTCCTCCCTCTGGTGTTGTCTGAAGAGGGAGATGCCAACTCAGATATCATCCTCGTCATCTAATTCATAGTCTTTCGTTAAAACTATTACACTAAATTAAATTTATTATAACACTATTATAACTAAACTAAAATCAACAATTTTGTAAAAATACAGAGGTGTTTCTTCTTCAGCTGTTGCTGTGAAAGACTATAACAAGTAATCGTGTTTGAACTAGACATAACAAAGAAATCGTGAACGGTTCATAAGTATAATCATAATTACTTTCCCATTTTAGCATGATTACAGAAATTTAAAATTTTGTGACTGTTTTGGTGTATGAGAAAGATTTTTAAGAAAGGCAGTTCATAAAACAAATTAAATATTAAATTTTTGAAGGTAAATAAATAGTATTAAGAAATACTCAATTGAGCGTGGAAATCTGACTGTGAAACAGCTTAAATTTCATTTTTTAAGAAGTTATGTAGAAGTGTGGCACACAATCAATGAAATAAATCCTACCCCAATCAGGATTATTGGAATCGGATCCATTAAATCAGTTAGAGAATAATTACGTCGTTGTTGTTGTTACCCATGGCCCTTTACAAGCCCACCGACCGATAGTCATCGATTTAAGCCGAAATGAGCGTCCCCTGTTATTCAATAGCGCCAACTAGGGTTAAGAGTACGACTTAGCTACTTCATGCTTCACATTCACTTGCATAAGCTTTTTTTACAAGGAAGCACATTCACTCTACTCCCAGATAGAACACAGAATAGCAACTATGCTCAAACCGGGACGCAAATCCGGGAAGCCCAGAGTATCGTTATGATTAAGATAAAAGAATCAGAATTTTTTTATTAAAATAAAAGAACAAAAAATTAAGTTAATTTTAATGATAAGAAAATGAACCGAAACATTTCCACTTCTCAAAGAAGTGAATATTAATATTGATATGCAAATTATTTTAATTGAACATAAATACTTCTTAACAAATTGCATTATTTTCTTTTTTGCTTCGTTAATCGAATTTCATTCACAGTGAGCAAAGTGAGTAGATGTTAGATCTGTAATAGATAAACCTGCCAATGCTTTAGGCTTCTGGCATATCACATCTGTGAAACGTGGCATGCTGGTTGTAGTCAGCCACTTCATTTGACAGTTGCAATTAATCTCATTTCCTAAAACAGAAAAAAAAAATGAAGATTTGAAAAGTGGAACAAATAATATAAAAAAGGATATTTTTGCACTTTTATATCGTTGACTGTTTCATCATTCGTCTCGCTTGCCGACTTTGCTCGCGTTTGGTTCACATTGGCATCATTTGCGCCCAGATAACGAAGTACCATTTTCTAAAATTCAATTCCTACTTTTTTTTTTACTTACTTATATATATATATATATATATATATATCTTATATTATTTATATTCGGGTGTCCCATCAATCTTAGAGCTTAGCTACAAACTTGGCGATTAAATAGTAATTAATTAAAAAATTTAATTAATTAATATTTGAAGAAAACTGCATTATCATCAAGTGTCATCCTCTATTAAATTTAAAAAAGTGTGTGTATATATATATATATATATATATATATATATATATATACAGAGAAAGAGAGAGAGAGAAACTAATAGTATTAATTGAAAATTATACAAGTGACATCTTATTCAAATCAAAACAATCCTTCGAGAATGACATTTTGTATCTTTCATTACGAAATATCATAAGAGGTGGAATTTAAATTATTATTTTTTCTAATTTTGCTTGTCCACTGCATACAAAAAAATAACCAACAAAAGCCAGCTCGTGGGCTTAAATGAAAATATTTTGTCCCAAATGTTCCTATGCCATCGTGTTTTTAAAGATGCTTGTCACTGGTAAATGTTTATGATTTTGTCTTAATATTGTCTGAAGTAAAATTCACCGCTTTTCCGTTTAAAGGAAGCATCGAGAAATCGCCAAAAAATGTAGAATTCTGCCAAATTTCTTACAATCTTCTTCAATGCCGACTTAGCTCGTGTTGATTCCCATTGGCGACATTTGCGCCCGGCTAACAGAAAAGTATCTAAAATTCACACATCCGCATCACACAACTGACAGTTTGTTTTTGGTTCGTCGAAATATTGGATATATTTGATTTCAGATCAATTGTTTTTATAATTTCAGGGTAAAATTCCGCCATGATTTTTGATTTTGAATTCATGTTATTTTAATTGTTGTGTACATGGGCATTTCTAACGGATAATATTCCACAACATCATGACGCTATTGAAACCGTAAATATCCTATTAAATATTTTTACAAAATTTTGGGATATTGCAATCTTAAGAACAATTATTAAGCAATGAAAAAGGTGAGGATTCCTGGGAAAAAATTTCATCTATTGCTGAAAATCAGTCAAAAAATATTTTTTTAAATAATAATATTTTAAAAATGAAATCTACTATCACAAATTTCAAGTTATCATGTGAAAACAATACTGTTTTTTAAGTTATTATTTGTCTTAATTAATTTAAGCTAGCAACCAGTTTAAATTGCTTTGAAACAACCACCAGACTATCAGATTACACATGCGTCAATGTTTAGAAAAATGCTTTTTTTTTTAACAATTTTTTGAGCTCAAAAGTTTTTAAAATCTTATGATACTTTCAAATCAGTTTAAAATGGTTAAAGACTGAAATTGAGCTTTATTATAAGTATAGATGAAAAATGATAATTTTTTTAAAACTTTAATCTTCAATTTTTCCAGCCGGCATACACAGTTTTGGAGTTGGACCGATTTTAAGATGAAAAAAAAAACGTTTTTCTAAATATCAACGTGTACGAAATCTGATAGTTTCATGATTGTTTCAAACTGGAATAAATTGGTTAGTGTCTTAAATTAATTAAGAAAATTTGTAATAATTCATAGAATGTATAATTTGGAAATCAGGTTGTAACTTCAGTTGGCGATTAAACATAGCTTCTGCATTATTTTTAATAACCCTTTTTTAATTAGTGGAAATTATCCGTGAACCGAATAAACAAACAATATTTCATATTGTTTGATTCATTTTAAAAAAATGTTGCGTGAGATAGGCAATAATATTGTGATTTGCAAGGGAGAAACTACAACAGTAGACGATAGATAATTCAAAAGCCCTACTGTAAAGGCCGATTCCAAATTTAAAGAAAAAAGGATAAATCGTCAATTTTTTTGCCCACGCATTTTGAAGCTTCAACAATTTGTTGCCTTCACATTTTGAGGCTCCAAAACCCTCAAGCGTAAACAATGCGTTCTCGCATAATAAAAATTGCCAAAACATGGTAAAAATTCGCAAAATTATTAATTTAATGACGTTAAAAAGACATTTTTTATATTTTAAAATGAAGTAAAAATCATTTTGTACTGCAATAGTTTTAAAAGGTATTGCGGAAAAACGCCAAACCTTCCCCTCAATTTTGTTCAGTAAAAATTCAAATTAAAATTTCAAAAAATTATTCGTAGTGCCATTTTTATGCTCCAAATTATAAATGAGCCAAATTTGATATATGTGGGCCAAACGATTTAAACTGTACAGTGCCAATACGTACATTCATCTTTATTATTAGTTAATTCATGATTGAATAAATTTAACTATCATAATTCATCTAGCAAAAAATTATATTAAACTAATAATTTACTCAGAACTATTTATAATTTTTTTTTTCATTTAACATGAAAATATTTTATACTTCAAGTAATACAAGAATTTTTTTTTTAATTCAAAAATGGGACTTTTTTATGATTAAGACTTTATTCCATGAAGAAACAACCATGTTAAATTAAATTTTAATCCTAAAGTCTCATAAGATTTTACCAAATTTCAATTCTTCAAGGAGATAGATTTATTTATTGTGTTATTTTCATATAAATCACATGAAAGTATATTAAAATGGTTTAAATTTTATACTATATATTGTACAGTTTACTGTAAAGTTTTGTGGGATTTGACTGAATATAGTCATTATGAGCTTTACATATAATATTATTTTGTGCCTCATCTAGTTTTATGTATACTCAATGTAATTTCGAAGCAATTAAAAAAATGGAATAACACTACAATATATAATAAAATTTATCACTAGTGAGTAATTTAGCCCTTGCAAATTAAATATTAGCTAGCCTATAAAATATTATTTTCAATAACATTTATATTGATTGCATTCAGGTTGTAGCTCAAGAATCCAATATATACTTCAACACTCAAAAGAATGAAAAAAAAAAACTTGCATTGAATATTTTCATTTACAGAGACCTTTATATAACACGGAATTTAAAAGTAAAAAAAAAAAAAAATAAAGAACCAAAAAGTTTATTATTTTTAAACTAAAATAAATTAGGGAAAATCCGTTTTTCTTACCTTTCATATGAAAATAGCTTATTTGTGACATAATGTTTCTAAAAACAGATTCTTGCAATACAACGATATTGGTGTACGAAAATTCAATATTTTTAAGTTCCGGCATATTCGTAAAGAGATCATCTGGTAAAACGCTTATTTTATTCCAGCTGAAATAAATAAAGAAACATAAATACCTAAATACTTCTAAATATTTAAATAAATTATTTCTAAACCAAACAGCGTTCAAAAATAGATAAATATGATACATTTAAACACCATAACATCCTACTAGTATAAAATCGAAGTTAACATAAAAATGAAAGTTAAAAAATCCTCAAAAGAATCAAGAATGTTACTTTCTTTTAAAACTGTTAAATACTGGATAAACAATTTATTTAACGATATGATGGGGATTCATAAGAACTCTTATGGATCTTGGTTAAATTATCTCTTAACCAAACATCGTTAAGTGGATAAATATGATAAATTTAAACACCATAACATCCTGGTAATAAAAAATCGAAATTAACATTGAAATTAAAGTTAAAAAAAATCGTCAAAAGAATGAACAATGTTACTATCTTCTAAAACTGTTGTATACGGGATAAAAAATTTATTTACAAATATGGGAAGGACTCTTAGATCCAAAAGATTTCTTATATCCATAAGTCCATATTTGCTTTATTATCATGAATCAACATCTTATTGTTTTAGATAGAAATTAATGATGGCTGTATATTCTATCGTGGCAGTTTTTATTTTTATTTGTAGCATTTTGATGATTAGTTAATTTGAAATTGCAATTTAAAATATTGTTGTAACATAGTTAACTGAAAAAGCTGGTTTGGACTTCATGTACGACTGAAAAACGATCTTGCCATCTTTTCAAATAAAGAGAAGAAAATATGTATTATAGATTATTGAGCTGATAATGACATACGAAAAGATTATTATTTAATATTTCATTTGATACATAATCATAATATATTTGCTGGAAACAGTCCATCCATCATCCAAATGCAATAAATTTACCAAATCATCTTACCTGAAATTAATGGATAACAGCTTCGATTGTGGAGCAAACATGCTCCGCTTTAAAGTTGAGATTTGTGTATTTCTCACATATAATCTGGAGAGTTCAGTTAGTTTAGAAAAGGCATCATCGCCCAAAGTTTTAGTTTTGGTCACATTTAAATACAATCCTGTGAGCCCTTGAGGAAAATGATCTATGAAAGATTTGTCGATATTCTTGATCTCAAAATTAGTCAAATTGAGCTCCTTAAGGTGGATAAGTTTTGAGAAAACTTCCCATTTGACACCTGTTTGAAGCACTAAATTTGACAATTCCATTTCCACTAGCTTGTTCGTCGAAGGTGGAGCTCTGTCAAAAAGAGCTATCATTTTACTGTCTCTCACGTAAAGCTTCCTCACTTTCTTCTCAACTATAGCATTCGAAGGCAGATACATAAAAGTTGAGTTCTCAATGTAAAACGTCCAGAAGGTCCAGTCGGGGGATTTTCTGAACACCTCGTTCAGCTGATTGCTGTTTAATATATTCGAGCATTTTATCATCACTTCGCAGATGTCGCATGATTTTGAGCAAATGCATGGAGATATATCTTCTGCGGGAGGACAAATGGTAGACGGGGCTTTTTCACCAAACACAGAGATGGAGTTCAACAATACGGAGCATAGTATCAATCCAAAAAACTTTACAAATGCTGGCTTGAATTCCATGTTTAGTCTTGTTGCCTGTATTTTTAAACTGCTTATGAAACTTGAAAGATTTTGCTGTTCATATCATTTCAATATTTTCGCTGCACGTACTTAGTAGTCGGCAGAAGATAACAAACACACGCCGAAACAGAAATTGAATATGCTTAGTCAGAATGCTTGTCAGCGTCCGGAGTAAATCGGTTTATCAGATTTTGAGTAATCTTTTTTTTTATCGTGTTTATTATTACAATCGACCGAAGGAAAATATTAGACATCTCCCCTTACAGTATATTAAAAATATTTTTCATGATTTTTATAGAAATTACTTCAAATAAATTTTAAATTTTAAACTTAAAAATTATAAACTTAAATTAAAACTTAAAATGGAACTTTAAAACTTTAATATTAAAACTATTTATTTAAAACTTTAAAATTAAATTAATTTATTTAACAAATTTAAATTTAAATTTATGCATTTTAAATTTTTCAACTTTAAAATAAAAATTATTTATTTAAAAAACTTAAAATTAAAATTTATTAAAAAAATTAATTAACTTTTAAACTTCAAAATTAAATTTATCTATTTTAAAATTTTAAAATTAACTTTATTTATTTAAAAACGTTACAATTTAATAAATTTAATTACAAATACTTTAAATGAAATAACCAGGTGTTTTTTTTAAGTTTGAAAATATTCCTCTCAGCAAAATGAAATTCGTTTTATCTTTTGTTTTTAATATGTTTTTAATATTCAGCAGAATATATTTACACTAAAACACTCAAGGAATTTAAAATAATTGATGTGATATTGCTAAATTGTCACTCGAATATTCCTTCCGTAAATACAATTCAAATTTTCATTCAAGAAACAATTCAAACAATTCAAAATTGTACGAAAGATTTTTTACTAAATAATCTTATAATATGGAACATTAAAGAGGACTTAGCTTGATGAAATCAATATAACTTTTCTGTTCTAATAATAAAGAAGTCTCTCTCTCTCTCTGTGTGTGTGTGTGTTGGCGCTCTACAGACATGTGTGTATCTTGGACACTAAAAATGTGCCCCTTGGAGCGATTTTTTTGAAATTTTTATTCAGAATTTTAATTAATTAAAAATTAGGCTAAATTTTGGCATTTTTCCGCTATAACGGTCCAAAATATTATTTCGCAAACATGACTTTTACATTAAGTTAAAGATTAAACCAAATTAGTTTTCTAATGGTACCTCTATTTTAACAAAAAATAATAATTTTTAAAAAAATTATTTCAATCCTATTTTTCAACAATATATTTCGGATAAAACAATAAAATTTAATCTACACGAGTATATTAATGGGGAAAATTTAACTTTAATTAAAGTGTTAAATCTTTTTGAAATAAGTAGTAATTTTTAAAAAAAATAACTAAACTATTGTTGAAAATTAAATCTTAAAAAATGTAACTTTCAGCAAGTGACTTGGTGAAATAAAACAATTATTAAATGTGATATTTTCTAAAACACTAAATGCAAAGCAACCGTTACTATGATCGTTTGAATATCTATATCATTAATTCACTTAATAAGCATTATTTACGGTAAACCTGATTGAATTTACGCAGGACACTCAGTCAAATTCTGGCCAAATGGTTAATTTTGTAAATCGTTAGTAATAGGCATGCATATTGTTTAGCACTGTTAACTTGGTCTGAATGAGGTGAATAATTACATTTTATGAAGCTTGAGTCACACAATGCATTGATGAATAATAGGTTTTGGATTTCTTCATATTTTGCTCTGTGAGTCATATTTAACAAAATATTTTTACTGATATCGTAAGCAAAAGTTTTGACATCAATCAATCTACTAAATCAATCATTAAAATTGACTGATTTATTAAAAAAGGAATATTATTATGAAAACGTACTATTTTAGATCTTTCTATCCGCCATCTTAAAAAAAGGCCAATCAATGATCGGAATTACTCCAAGGCTCGTAATCAAATGAATACATGTTTATGCATATGAATAAGTGTGTGGTTTACGCATTGTTCTCTATCACGAATTGTCTGCTGAAACTTCGATTTTCGTTTTATAGTTTGATTTTGAAGTGGAAGGAAAAATTTAACGAAATATTTGAAAATAAAAGGGTTTTTTTTTACTATATATGTAAATATTCCTTTCAATATGACGTCTTCATCCACGAATGTTGAAAGAAATTCTTTTCCAGTTGATCAATAGCTGCGGTATAATATTAGACATGATATTAGCTTTGTTCTTCTGACTTGTATATATTTTTTCTTTTGGAATCCTTCGGTCATATTCGATATGTTGTAATCCTCAGTGAGCTCAAACATTTCTTTCATGCTTTTATTATATGAACAGAACCCATTACACAATCTTTTAATTAAAAAAAAAATTCCAAAGCTTCAGTTTTTATCTGTAATTTTAAGAATATTCCTATGGGAAAATTACTTAATATATCGGTTTTCATAACAAGACTTCGGGAAAGATTTTAAATACTGCAACGGTCATAGTCTCCAAAAGCCACACTTCCCAAAAAAGTTTATTCTGTGTGTGTGTTGTCTTAGTAATTTTCCCATGTTATCTAAGTAATTTTGTTTGAATTTTAATTTCTAATATACTGTTAGAAATGCAAAATTGTCACAATAGCCTCCCTAGCACAAATATTATTGAAATGCTAAAAAAATGGTTGGATTTGAAATTTTCACTTTGCTATAATTTTCTTAGTATTCCAGGTAAAAAAATAAATTCAGCTAGCCAAATGAGGGCCTCATTAAGACGTATAGCTGCTGCACTGAAAGTTTTACGATACCTGCAATGTCTCAAAAATGAGAGACCGAAAACTGATTTTCATGTACTAATTTTGACTGCTTCTAACAGCAACAATTCATGCTGTCAGGTAGTTACTCAGATTTCAAGAAATATACCTTTGTCTCGTGGCTTGCAGACAGGAATTTTTTTTGTTTGTAATTAATTTCGGAAATCGTAGGTGTCATGCTTTAAAAGAAAACAAAATTTTGCTTTAAAGGTAGGTATGTTTGACGGTTTTAATGTAATTCATATAACAAATTGACCTACATAGATTAGTTTAAATTCTTCCCCTCATTTTGTACCTCCTTAAATTTTTTCTCCGTTCTTGATTCAATGTTTTATCTTAAGATATTCGTCTTTCTTCAGATTATTTTTGAGTTGTTCAATGACATCATTTGAGGTCTAATGTAATGATAAAATCTAAATATTTTGAAAATTTTGAGCAAAGTGAAACAAATATTCATTTGCATTAAGAATTATGACTGATATTCAATTCCAAGTAAAATTTGCTGTGTAGTCTATAGATATTAAACAGATGTTTTAGAAAACATTATTCTTTTTCACGAAAAATTTAAGAAAAATGCTACTTTTTTCCCCAGCTTTAAATAGCATACTAACAAGTTTTGAGTCTTTGGGAAGTTGTCCAAATCTCCATTTCAACAACGTGGAATATCCTGAATTGTACTTTTATCAGTCAATAACTTGCTGACTAAAGTAAATACTGAAGGTAAAATTTAGAACTCACATAACCATTACTACTACTTAATTTAACATATGAAGTTTAAAGCTAAAATATTGTTTTAAGCAAACGACCAAAGATATGGTTCCGAATGTCAACATAATTTTTTTTACAATATAGTCCATGTTGTCATTCATCATATAGGCCGAAACCCATAAGGAAGAATAAATTATAAATTAAATTTATCAATTATCAATACATTTTTTAAAATTTCTTCATATTTTTTAAAATTTAGTTAAATATTTAAATTGAGAATTATTAAATTAAATTAATTTCAATATTGATTTAAAATGGATGATGTTGATGTTATAAAATTTATTTATTCTCGAGGAACTATACTTCGGAGAATGTGTATAATATTTCTGAAATATCCCCAAAATTTCAGTGTGAAAGTTTTAAATTTCTTGAACACAAGGAAAGAGTGATGACGTAATAAGTAAAAACTAATCAACAGATCCCCTACACAATAATGTAAAATAGTTTTGTTTATTTTGACAACAAATAAATTTATAATAATAACAATGTCATTTATTGTTTTAAAACTCTATTTTTGAAGATCATCATTGTTAGCTTTAACAGCGGAGGCAAATACCATTATTTTTTGGGTCAAAAGTGATTTTTCTTTGCGATTGTGAAGAGTGATATTTTTAACTGCGAATTATATTTTGAATTACCTTTTGAATTCTTGAGAATTTACTTTTGCTTCTTTGTGTTGAAGCTACCATTGCAGCCATGAAGTGGCTAAAAAGAAAACTGTAATGTATTTTTATCTCTTATCATTAATATTTATTTTTTAATAATAATCTGTAATGAATATGTTTTCATTTACTCATTGCTTTTTAACTTGTTTGCGTTTCTGTAGAAATTTTTGAGTAACACGAATATACATCCAAATCTTCATAGCTCTCCCTTTAGCATTGATCCTTTAATTTGGGAAAAACATTTCTGAAACATCTAAATATGTCCTGCCTAATTGATAGATAGAAAATATCTACACGTCAATAATTGAGAGAAAAAAGTGAACAGATTTGTAATATCGCAAATTTTTACAACATTTTTAAATAAATATATGGTTCTTTAATTTGTTATTTATGTACAAAAAATTTCCAGAAAATTTAATCATAAAATGTGGCATTTAATCATTTGAAAACACAGTTAAGAAATTAGGATATGTAGTGGCTATTCCTGTACATTTAGTGAAATTAATAATTCGAAAATTGAATGAATTAATAGTAAACCTTGAATAAAATAGATTAAGAAACAGTTTCCATCATATTTAAAGATTTATCAATATCTCTTTTTGATCAAATAAAATTCTTGAAAATATAGTATTGGTACAATATTGTAATTATGTATGTTATCATTGTAGCAATAATTTTATTCATGTACAATATCCCTTACGGAGAGCTCATATTTGTAAAATTCAAACTATAATTTTACCTGCATATGAAGCCTAAATATATGATGGTAAAAATTGAAAAAAAAAACCGTTAATATATAGTACTTGATAAAAAAAATTATTTCTCCACACCATATAAGCAAAAATTTCATCGATGGGATTTAAAGATTTAAAAATATTAGCAAAACTACTGCTTGCAACTCAGGGAGCGAAGCAGTGAAGTAAGAAAATCAGTATTTTGTCTACGTACACATGCACATTTGCTAAAACGTTTTCTACTAATGGTAATTCAAAACTTTTTTTTCGTTCAAATGATGCTCAAGTATTTACTAATTAAATTAAGTTACATTATTATTCAGTTTGATCATTTAATAACTAATTGGCAAACATAGACAGGTTTTTAAATGCAAGACTGATATTATGGATTTTTTAATTTTCCGTAGTATCTGACAACAGACAACACAAAAATTCCTCAGATACTCAGACAAAACTCTCCCAACATAAGATTTATGATAATTGGCTTTGCTTATACTTCACTAGGTTTCAGTTCTGATTTCTATAATTTCTATACTTTTTTAAGAAATATCTAATTCGAGAAATAGCAGAATATATTTACCATTAACTTTCAATCAATGGCACTGTTCTCCTCTCAATTTTCTCTGTATATGCTAATTTTTACTCGTACTAGTGCTAATGAGGCAATCTTCAGATTAGTGCATGATATTTAAACACCTTTATGAGCACAAAAAAATCGTTTGTTGATGTTTCGCATTTTTTGCTTATTTTTACTAACGGTTGTAAATTAAACTGCTGCTACTACCTTAAACACTAAGAGATAAGAAAATCTTTTTTTTTCTATTTTTTGTTTTTGTGTTTTGCACTTCCAAAACGCACTGTAAATGATGGAAAAGTGTTATTAACTGTTGAAAGAGGCAAACATTCAAAGCTATGACTCATAATAAACCTGACCACGGACAATATTTCTAATGTCGAGTGTAGTGACTCATTACGGCTCAAATTGCATTACGTAACCATTATGAAAAACGGTTACAATGAGTTTAGGTATTTTCCATGCATTTATATTGGGATATTTTCTCGTAAAAGTTTGGTTTGAAGGCTATTAGAAACACACACACACACACACACACACACACACACACACACACACACACACACACACACAC